>JAAOEG020292307.1:0-21735 GCA_011763625.2 Papilio bianor | reverse complement strand
TTACTAGTTTTTGTTAACAATTACAACACGCAGAGTTAAAGAATAAACAGTAAGAAGCCTATATGTACTCCCAGACTAAGTTATATATCTGTACCGAAATTCATTGATATCCGTTAAGCCGTGTTGAATTTGAATTACCGTTTGAATATACCTTCAAACAAACATCCATCGATCCATACTTCCCTAAATATTAGCATTTATAATAACGGTAAGATTCATTCGTTTATTAGTCATTACTTGTTGCTATTCAATTTCCAAATGGACTGATGACCATTTTGAATGGTTTCTTGAATGAATAGTTTTCAATGCATAATGCAGTAGATTCTCTATCGTAACTTATTGGGATTAAGACGCTAAAGAGAGATCATGTCTCTCGTAAAGGAAAGCTCTAAGCAATCTTTGCATTTAAGTTAGGAAACATCACTTGCAAATTTACTTATCGCAACTTTAAGTGCTCTAAGTTTGTGAAAGTGGTTCATGATAGCTTTGTTGAATTTATAAGTAAGTTATCTGTGATATAAATTTTGGTTTCCGAATTTAGTTTCGAATGCAATTGAGTTTATTTAAGATAACATCATTATATTAGCCGCGCGCAGAAGGCTCGACAACAACTTCAGCTCAGTTAACGAGTGACGTCATCACTCGTCTCGGTGAATTTATTGATATTGGTATAACAATAGTCATCTGAAACATTTTCTTTAAAAAAGTTGAATAACATGTTTTTATACAAGTGTTGAATACAAACAGTGGAAAATTAGTATCGGTAAAGGCCTTACAATACTTCCATCAGCCATCATTGCATGAAAGAGAGTCAGCCATTTTTTACTGTTTATATCCTCTCGGTAAACTAGCTGTATGAAATTACCATAACCGATAATAAGCATAAATAAACTAACATTTTAATATAGGTAAGAAAATATAAATTCCAAGTGAAAAAATATAAGACATGTTTATTATCAAGCAAATTTTTCTTGATAAATTCTTTCTTGCTACTTGTTATGAATTTACAAGATATCGTTTATTTAATGATCAAAGTTGTTAGAAGATTTGCGAAGTCTCTAATACGGTATAACATTCATCATTACCCGTGGCAACAATAATAAAGAAGTCTCAGCAACACTTAACAATTTTATAACAATATTCTTAACGTGATAGTGACTTATTTTTATCTATACGTTATTTTTTCATATTATAGGGTAGCAGGTAAAGAGCGTCGGTGGCACAATGGCTAAGATTGCAAGTCAAGTGGACTTGCAATCTGCAGGTCCTGGTTCCAATCCCGCCATGTACCAATCTGTTGTTCGATTTTCGAATTTCATATGCACATTTACCCGACGTTCTTACGGTGAAGGAAAACATCGTGATGCAACCTGCACATATCTGAGAAGAAATTCAAAGATGTGTGTGAAGTCAACCAACCTGAATTGGGCCAGCGTGGTTGACTAAGGCCTAGACACCCCTAACTTGGGGTAGGCTCCGAATCCCTCCATGGGGACATATAGTGAGCTGATGATGATAGGGTAGCAAACGTGCAAGACGTCATCTGAATTCGCCAAAATAGCGAAGCGACCGCTACCCATAGACATAAACAATTGCGTTGCCTACCTTTAAGGTCAGAGGAGAAGACGTACAGAAAGATAATAATTATCCTTCCAATGCGTCTCCTCCTGCGTCAAATCCACTTTTCCCTCCCATTTTTTCCTTATTACGAAATGGTGGGATGGAAACCAGGACTAAAATTACACGAAATACGGAATGACTTCCACTTCATGCCTATCTTCTGTGTGGTACAGCGGTGGACGAGCTGGCCAATTCACTAATTATTGCACTCAACAGATTTTATTGTAGCTGGTATCTTATTATCTTGTAAAACATTTATTCTTTATATTTCCTTTATAAATACTTTTATTCCTGTTTCTTTATTGCCAACGTCAGAAAAATAACTGATTCCATTAGTTTTGTTTCAAATGCATATCTTTGTTTACGTACACAGTTCAGTACAGGTTTCTTTGATAACGGGTGAGCAAAGGAATAATATCACAGAAGCGCATTGGATCATTATAAAGCACAAAGCCGCAAAGCTTTTGACTCAGGTCTCTTATTCAATTCCTATTTGTAAACACCAGCGGAGAATAAATAGACGGAGCACAAAACTTACTTTATTTTGACCAATATCAGATGAATCCAAGGCTAAGAAAATGTTAAACTGTTTATTTGGAACATTTTATAAAAGCAAACGCATTGGTATTAAGTCTTGTCAATATAACATTCAGTTATCTAAAGAATTCAATCAACCTAGCTTTCGAAATAGCATAAATAGGAGCTCTTGATGCGGCCCCAGGGTTATGTGGCCAGTACACAGTCGACCTCTTTAGATTTATTTATTTTTTACTTTTTTACCAGCGGCCCGCTCCGGCTTCGCACGGGTATAAATCTGTTAAATCTCGTAGGGTTCAGCCTGTGTTTGTTGCAATGTAAGCGGAAAAAATGTAATTATTTAAGACATCACATTAGAAACTACAATAACAGTATTTATCCACTATTTAATGGATGTTATTTTACGTATAAACCTTCCTCCTCAATCACTCTATTTATTTAAAAAAAACGCATCAAAATCAGTTGCGTAGTTTTAAAAATGTAAGCAGTCACGACAGATATCGACATACAGACAGAGAAAGCGACTTTGTTTTATACTACGAGTATGTAGTGATAGTTCATTTTGTGTTCTCTTCCTTCATATTGGTGTCGTCTTTTGTTTTTATCATTATTATAATTCTTATCTTAGTGTAACAGAGCGTTCGTTTTATTTGTAACACATTTTTTGACATTTGCATATTTTTTTATTTACAAAAGCTATCGAAGTCCTTTTTATCCGAGCAACACTCTCTCTCTTAAGTATAATTTCGCATTGACTTAAATCTTTATCCCGAATGAAGCCTTTATCTTTCACTTATGTGTAAATGTTTTTATTTTTTGTTACTGTAATGTTAATTTCCACGAATGAGGCAAGCTTATCATCTGTAACTTTGGTTATTCATATCGATGACGAGTCTCATTCGCCAAAGGGTTATTTGGTACATAACAATCTTTCGGCTAGCTAGCTTTTCATTATAATATTATTTTGTGTTAACAACTGGGCATTTATAATCACGATCTGCAAAATCGTGTAGAAAACTTTGTTAAATTCGATCTGGGACAAATACTAAAATTCTTATTAAAATCGGCATGACTTATAATCAAACTGTTCGTGATTATCGTGTATCAGTGACCTGCTTCACAAGCCCAATGCTTCGTAAACGCTAACTTTTTTGCAAGTTCCACAATTAATCTGAACAGATTTGAGTAGAAAAGAGGTAAATTTAATAATGAAAATTACTTAGAGCAGATTTATTTAACAAACTTAGGTACCCTAATAGCTAAATTAGTTAGCTATTTAAAAGTTATTTCAGAGTTAACATATTTTCCAGTTAAAACCTTAACACTATTTTAGTGCGAGGATAATGCTTCTTTATTGTAACATCCCTTATTTTTGTTTTTAAAAGATGATTAAAATACAATATAATAAATAAAATCTTTACTAAAAAGTTTCTAATGATTAATTTATTCACTTCCATAAATAAAACAGGCATACAAAATGCTTTGTAACTACATTCAATATATTTTATGAAATCAGTTAATCTGCTGAAAATCTCTCGAGGCAGCATTTAATTTTTATAATACGTTAAGAAAATAAATCTACGTTATGAAAAGTAGTGGAAGAAAATATTAAAATTTCTCTGAGCTGAAATTTATTTATATCATCGATCACTTGTATGACCTTAAATAAAAATTTTATTAATAACTCTCACTTACAGCTGAACTCAATAATCAATCCTTAAATTGTATGTGTGTGTAAAAATGTATGGAACATTTCTTTCGACGATTGATTAATATCTTTGGATAGGTTAAAATTTATTATTAAAAAAAAACTAAATGACAGCCTGTTGTGGCCTTGCGATTACGTGGCCAGTACGTGATGTCAATCTCTTTACATTATTTTATTTTTTATTGTTTACCTTTATTTTCTAATATTTGTGTTGGCATTTGTTTTTATAATTACAATTTTTTCGTCTTCGTGTAACAGAGCATTGTTTTATTGCTTACATAATTTTTCACGTTTAAAAATTAACAAATAAAACTATCTAACTAGCTATCCAGGTATTTATTATCTCGTGCAGCAAAATTGTCCTTCGAGCCGGATTTAAACCCGCGGCCTTTGGATATCAATATTAATATGAGCGTAGATAATGTTTTAAGAAGTATTCATTAAGGTTATTAATGTTCAGAAACGGTAAATATTTGTCTACCACTTCTGGAAAATGAGATAAGGAAGTGAGCTTATTTCGCAAAATGAAGTATCACTTCACTTATTTAATAAATGAAGACTACTTTAAACAAATTCACCATCGTTTATTTCGTGTACGGAAAGTATAGGTATCCAGAAGTGGAATTAAGTTTCACAAATTTTCAGTAAAGCTCTTACAAGAGCTTACATTTAATAAGCTTTTCTTCGTATCTGCAAACAATAAAATACATTTTGTGTCTTTAATATGATTTTCTGTATTCTTCGAATTAAAAGGAAATTTTACAACGCTCTATAGACTATGAATAATATAAATACCATCAATTAATTTTTGTTGAAACAACTTTCAATTTTAATTTACAGGGAATACGGGATTTAAAAGTCACTAGTGGCTCAGGGATTAAGAGTTTGACTTGTAATCTGCAGGTCTTGTGTTCGAATCACTCCATATAACAATGTGTTTTTTGAATTTCGAATTCAATACGTACATTTATCCAACGTTTTTATAGTGAAGGAAAATACCGGTGGTGCAACATGTACATATGTACGAGATAAGCAATTGATAGTTACGTGTCAAGTTAACCAACGCGCATTGGGCCAGCTTGGTTGTCTAAGTCCTAGTCACCCCAAACTTAGGGTAGGCCAGAGCCCGTCTGTGTAGACGTATGATGATGAAAAATTACGTAAGGGCGGTGCCGTAAAGTAAGCTTTCAACCTACGATGTGTATAAACGTAACCTCTATTTTTAGAATTTATAGACCGCTGACAGGGGACGCTGTTTATTGAAATAAAAGTTGTAAATTACTTTAATCTGTAACGTTATTGTATTGTGATAATTAAAATAATTATTTTTGATAATAATTGCATTTGTGTAGGTTTTTATTAACCGTTTGGGGATGTAGTACATTTCAAGTTATGCGTGATTAAATTCAAAAGCTTTAAGGTTTTCGGCCTTAGTCAGGCAAACACTCGCGGACTAAATCGAGAGCTCCAGATATCTCGAAATGATGGAAAATCCACATAAATATGTGAAGTAGACTCGTGCGCGCATTTAAGTGGCAGATATTTGTATTTTTCGTTATTTCGCATAGATGAAATCGTTTAAGATTGCAATTAATATTTTAAATAAAACATGTGAACAAATGTCGTTTTCCGTTTCGTTTAAAGTCGGCTCAAATTTAAAACTAAAAATTAAAAAGTAAGAGACCTTGCATATAATATAATAAAATATTTGCCATTATTTCCACTGTTATAATAATTAGTTCTAGAATACGAAATCGTGGCGGTTTTTTAAAGATTGCGAATGATGACTATATTTCCATCAGGTTTTTTTTGTGACTGACTCGTCACTATTTGTGGCCGAGCGAAGATGGCACTTAGCCTAAACCTCTATATCTCTATCTCTCTAGACACTTAGTATTTGAACACGTGTTTTAACCCTTTGACCGCCGGAGATTGATATTATAGACGTCAAAATGGTTAGAAAAGAATATATTCACCCTTAATATGTATCAGCAAAATTGTTTCGATATAACTGTTTCTTTATGTAATTGTCATGGTTTCGGATGCATTCGCATAGCCATGTTTTAATAATCACAATTTCTGGTAATGTCTAATATCAGTGTATGAGTGTACATAGATAAAATGTAATTAAAATATTATCAAAGATAATAATAAATACTAATAATTATTTGTTAAGCTCTAAACGTTCAAGTACTGTGTCAACATTATTCATTCATACCATTCACTGTATCGAATCATAACTGTGGTTACCTTTGTTATGGAATTGAACATCTCTAAACCAGATTGCAACCTGTCCTGAGGCAAAATTTCAATTTAGTGTCCACGAATGTAACTGAAATTGAATTAATTAGATCAATTCACAAACGCAATCGGCAATACAGATCCCTCCTATCAATAAACTACATTATGTTTCACCGATCAAATTGATTAAATTAAAGGGTTGGTCCAAGCCATGTTTTCACGAGATAATTTCTTAAAAATTGTTGAACGCCGATTGCACGCGCGAAAAATCGCGTCACGTTCTGACTGAGCTTTGTGTGCAAGCGAGATCACGGAATAACCGATAGAGAGGCACGATGATTCGGCTTATGACGTTATCACGTATAATCATCGTCCGTAAACCGACTAAATAGACCGTAATTTTTTTTAAATAAATTGAACGTGTATTTCACTGCCTTAAACAAAAACATATTGATATTGCTACCTTCGTTTCTATAGAGAACCGGAAGGTTAATTTGAGTACAAAGTTTTCGTCAGCGCCACACAGCTGATGACCTTCATGCGTACCTCACGCTTCGATGGTCGGAGGCAATCAAGGGCAAGAGGGAGACTCTTGCGGTTAGTTTGGACGTGGCCAAGGCTTTTGATTGGGTGTAGCACAAAGGACTTCTCTCGAAGTTGCCGTCTTATCGTCAGTTCCCTCTGTATCTTTTACCGAATATACCATGTAGAGTGTTCCGGAGAGCGGTTTGGAACGATTCCTCCCGCCGAGTTTCGTCATCGGAAGACACGACAGACCACCAGGTTCCATCCGCACCACCTGGATGGCTGGTATTCCACATCAATGCGGTTCCGCGTAACATGCTGCCACGCATAACCGCGTTGTGGAATGGTCTGTCCTCGGCGGCATTTTCAAACCAGTATTGCTGACAGGCCGAAAATCCATCTGTGGTTCCTCTGGTGTTGCAGATGTCCATGGGCGTCGATGATCACCTCGGTGTTCCCGCCGTTCGTTTGTCTCCTTCTCTTATAAACAAAATAAAAAGTCAAACTACGCTACGTTTTTTAAAAAGGGTAAATGGTTCATGAAATCCTACATTACTATACTTACAAGTTCACTAACTGTATTATATAAGTATACTCGTATTCGTATGATTATGAAGGATTTAATTACGATGTAGTTAACTTCTAACAAATAAGAAAATACAGATGAAAGGTTTCTGCCGCAAGGAAAAATTCTAAAATGTTGCCACTAAAATGTACTTTAACTCTACCGCATAAAGTTTATTTGAATTTATTATTGTCGTGGATGGTTCAGGAAATTGGTTATCGTATAACCGTATAAATATCTGACATGTGATGCAACAGACTAATTGAACATGCTGTAGCTTGTTATTTTTAATTTTTGCTCGCAAAAAAAAAGCTTGCTTTTGCTTCGTTCCGATTTGAACACGTATTTTTAAGTTCCTGACAGGGCAGTTAATTCTATCCTACTATTAGTACAAATGTCGAAAATTAAGATGCCACAAATACCACGGTTTATAGCCAGTCCATTTATAGAGGTCAGTGTTTGTATGTAAGTTCTATATATAACATACAATAAATTTCCGAGAGTTTGTCTATACTCTTATATAAAACATGTTGTCATCCCTTTTATTCTATTTGAAAGAAATGAGACAAGAATATGTTTTAATTCAAATGTTACGGCGATCGAAGTTCACGGTGAGAGGACGTTAACTAATACTTCGCCGCACCTTTGTTATTCCTGAAGTTATATATTTTCTAAGTTGGTTACAACTGTGAGTTATCTGGGCTACATAAAGATATATTTGCGCCTCTAGCATATTTATCTACTGTGCGTGCTCCTTCGACCTTTGTTAACCAGAGAGTTGAGCTTACCAAAGGAAAATTACTGTAACACCTTTTGTATTAAATAATGGTAAAATAACAACAGTTTTACATTTTGCTACCAAAAAATAACAATAGTTAAACAGCGGCCAATATTAAATAGTAATGAAAACAACTGTTTCTATATCACTTTGAAGAAAAATACTAAACAAAAACCTTTTCCAGATTTCAAGTGGGTCTGTAGTATAAAAAGTTTCCTAACAATGAGTTTTTATTGTAGTTACACAGTACAACAATTGCCTAACAAGTCATCCCTCTCATTTTCCTAAAAAAAACGTATACGAAAGGGTTTTTATTTAATATAGCTTTATGCAGTTCTACTCCACACAAATCACATGTTGATCCGTTGTCTTAATTTTCTTAAGGAAAATGGCAACGGTTTCATTTCACATATTATTATAAATAGAAAATAATTTTATGATATACTCGATATCGATATCGAGTGCAAGTTATTCACAATTACTGAATATGTCCGATACGTGGGTTGTGATATAAAATTGGACAGAAATTCAATTACCGTGAAAGTCGTAACATTATTGAATATACAATGTTTCGTCCGAGTTGTAACTTGTAGGAAAGTATTCCTATAAGATGCTGAGTCTAATATGGATTTTGATTACTACGGAAACCGTCTGAGCAATCTTATTGTTATTTGGTATTGCACTGATATACTTAGAAATATATTTTTATAAAATTCATTCCAATTTCTTTATACCTCGTTTGAATAGCACAATCAGTTCTTCCTTGAGGCAAATAGAGTTGTATATACTTTAAACAATAATATGGCTATAATTGAGCATAATTATGGTTTTATTAAATCACATAAGGAATTTATTATCGATGCTGGATATTAAAAAAAACAAAAGATATCACACGAAACTCACAATAACCAATAACGTTAATTAAAATAATAAGAACGGTTTACCGTGGGTCCGGTCTACTGTGATATTTGTATTGAATCACATTATCGTCCCTTACATTGTCTTTAAAAAAAGACACAGTATTATCACAGTATGTCTTAATACAACGTGTCATAACACAATTGGCCTGGTTTAGACAAACCAGTTGCGTAAATACCAGGCCACGTGTTGCTTATTTAAACATATAGGTAGTTAATTACAGAGGTTTATCCCTTCGAGAGAACCGTAGACGGGTTAAGGCACATTGTTAAATAACGTGACAATTACAGATAGACGATGGAAACTGTTACATGTAGTTAATTAATATAAATTTCATTATATGGCTTAATTTTGTTGAAGCGCATGTTATTTAAAATTGTCGACATTAACACCTGGTTAGCGAGATTCAATTTTCATTTATCATTGTTTAACGTTGTAAGTATACATTTTGATTGCTATTCAGTTTTTCACAATATTTTGTAAGCTGCTAAATTTATCTAACATGATGTCGATGTTATTAAATAAATATTGATAATGTAACGAATTCGTAGGTGGTAGGTACTCGGCGTTAACAAAGACCTACTTTACGCATGAAAAATATTTTTTCTATGAAGTTAAAATGTGACATTTTTCCGCAGAATTGTCAGACAATCATAAATGATTCAACGTTGTGGCTTGAAACCAGAATTCCAGCTTTATGTTTCGCACTAATTACTCCTTTTTACTGGCTAATAAAATCATCAAAACTTCGGAAAAAGTATATATAAAAGTATTCAAAACAGATTTATTTTGTTTCTTTTTTTGTAAAGATCAGAGCTGATCTCATTTATTGTTATTTGCCGTCGAGGACTTTTGTATCCGTCGGCGGTTCAGGAGTTAAGCACTTGAATTGTAATCTGCAGGCCCTGGGTCGAATCCCGCCTTGGTTTCTTGATTTCCGTGTTTCATATGATATCTGATGTTCTCACGTTGAAGTAAAATATCGTGACGCAACCTGCACACTTCTTTCTTCACTCAATTCAAAAATATGTGTGAAGTCAACCAACCCGCACTGGGCCAGCGTGATTGATTAAGGCCTAGTCTTACTACATTAGAGTAGGTTTCGAGCCCCTTAGTGAGAATATATAGTGAGCTGTTGATGTTGATAACAATACATCGCAGGGGTTCATTCGTGGCTTGTGCTTGGGTGTTTTTAATGGCAATTAAGAATGTCTTTATGCGCACGTCTAGTGTTTCATAAGATTCGCTGCCGCATCTCTCTAGTTTATATCACACTTTAAATGGCATACAAAATTAGATTAATACTTCAAAGTAATAACAACCGTGACCGCACATTATATTTAAGGATGTCGTGCGTTATAGATATTTTTTTTAATTTATACATTTGAAAAGTGAAATGTTGCAGTATTTTTTATATAAATAATAAATATAATGAGCCCTTCTCAGTCCGGGTACGGTTCTTCTTTTTCTTTTAGATAATTAAAACCTCTAAAATCAAAACACGAAGATCATTACATTGGACGTAAATGGATACTTCATTTTTAATAAACCACAGACTACTATAACCAACCAAATAACATGTATAAATATTTTATCACCCATCTTCCTGAATAAGCAATATTTTATTCACAACTCTCGGGGTTATAGAAGTTAATTAACAATGTACTCGTAACTGCAAACCGCTGACGAGATGAGTTTGTTTTGTGAATGCGTTCCAATTAGAGCAAACGCAAAATTTATATCCCTTGAGATGTGGAATAATCAACATAAAAATATGGTCTACACGTTGACATCCTCACGTACTATTCTCACAAAAACAAACAGGCACGACAATATGTGAATATAACTGCCGCTAATAAAAATTTGGGCTTCACTATTTGATGAAGTAATGTAGCAATTGGTTTATCGTAATAAGTAACCTCGGCCGACACTGACTTCATAATATCAATAATTGTACAATGTAGACTTGATACTAGAAAGAAGAGAGTTTACTTTCTCTGGAGGGGGTATTCATGACTTTGTACTTTTTAGTGCATTTTGTTGGGATTTTTTTTAGGAAATCGGTTTTGTTTTATTGTTAGAATTTATACTCATTTTTTTATAATTTTTAGTGAATATAAAGTTCTATTACCAATTTTCGTAATACACAATGTAACAGTGTTCTAATTTCAAATCAAAACTAATTTAGAAATGCAACAGTACAACCAACCAATATAACCATCAGCTTTCAAACAAAGAAAAAATCTTAAAAATAAATTAATAACTTTAAATTAATAAAGTTATAAACAAATACATCACTGCGAGCATTTTATTCTGTCTGCCCAAGCGCCGCTGTTGTAATTTTCGACCAGCGTAGGTATTAATATTTTGATATCATCTAAACTATTAGTCAGATTGACATAGTTCATATGGTAATTATAAACTTAATACATCAAATTATCCTGACAATGAACATATTCTTATGGATCAGGATTCATACCGAATACGAATTACAGCATCATAAATTACGACACTATCAGTCGAAGACTATTTAATTGATATTTCTTAAGAAAGAAGACGTTTTATTCTAAGGAAACCATCGAAGATAAATATATGCTATCTAGTACCGTTACTTAGGCAATTTAAATAGCTAAAATTATTTCATATATAATTTATATGTACATACTATAGATTAGCTTACGTAAGCCAATATAGTAAAGTTGTCATTTTCTATGTTACGATTCTTGCATATTTCGGTTGCGCGTAAGTTTTAACCTTTTGATATATTCTAAACAATTGGTCAGAATGACATAGTCTAAAGGGCAATTATAATCTACGTTAAATTCTCCTATTTATTAACATATTTATTTGGATAAGGATTCATACCGAACATGAATAATAGCGTCGTAAGTGGCGCAAGCAATTTACATTGAAAAAAATGGTTATTGCACGACAACCTTAAAAGAGAGATATATGCCATAGCGGATTTTTTATATCTTATTTAAAGAGCTACAATTCTTTCATACATCATTTTTATGTAGGGTGTATAGTTTCGGCGGAGTAATGCCAGAAAGCAAAATTGTCCTCTGTTTTCATCGCGCATTTTTAAGGAAAACTCAAAATCTACTCGGTAGTTTTTAAGTATAATATAAAAATTAACCAAAAATATGGGACCCACCTGCAAGCACTTCCTGTCGATTACAAAAAGAATTATCAAAATCGGTTCACGTATGGCGGTGTTACGTGGTAACACTCATAAAAAAAAATAAAAAATAACTTACAGACGAATTGAGTACCTCCTTCTTTTGGGAAGTCGGTCAAAAATTTGAAAATCGTCTGCGGGAAATAAGTATGCGAATCTCATACAAATTAAGTAAATCATGTAAATACGTATACTTTTTTATTTTATGATCATTACTTATGAAGTTCGCCCGTAGAAGTTTGTCTAATTATCGTATATGAATTTCTTTCTTTTATTAAAAAAAAAACGTTTGCTACCTTCTTTTATTATTTTTACACAGAGAAATGTAATTAAATTGCGTTAACCACATGTCGATTTTTTTTATAAGTTCAGAAATTTTACTGCATACCCCCGAGGTTATTATTTGCGGGAAATATAAAAGTAAATGCGAGTATCATTTACCACTTTTGAGATATAAATGTCGCACGACTGCCTCAATGGTAATAGAAAATGTTCACACCGCACTGTTATAGCTGCTACTAAAGTAAGTTTCTCTCTGTATTTACTTTGTATGTAGAATATGAGAATACATTGCTAAAAGAAAAAAAGACCTTATTTCTACTATATTATTAACACACATACTAATGAGTTAACATTGTTGTCATAATGAATAAATTAAAAATAAATTACACATTTACTGGCGAGTATTATTCCTTTAAAATAAATATTTTTGATGAGACAAGACGAGAAATGAGACAAGTTACATTCTTAATACAAAAATATCAGAATAAAAATATTTTTATTACGATGATAAATTTCGTAAACCTAATTTGATTTCCGTGCGTAATTTTAATACCAATTTGTAACTGACTGATGTCAAGGCCCTGAGCGTGCATCCGAAAATAAAATTACCGTTTTTTTATTATTAATATTTAGACAATTATAACATCCAAAATAAAAATAAAAAAGATCATATTGAAAGCTTTGTATGAATAAACTGTCCTGGAATATACAAATATTATTAGCTCACTATCCGTCCTCACTGACGGACTCGGAGTCCATCCTAAGTTAGAGATAACTAGGCCTTAGCCAACCACGCTGGCCCTATATAGCTGACTTCACACATATTTTGGAATTTCTTCGCACATATGTGCAGGAAACATCACGATGTTTTCTTTCAACGTAAAAATATACGATTAATGTACATATGACATACGAAAAGCAAGAAACACATTGTTATATAGCGGGATTCGAACCCTTTTTTCAGAGGGGAATGCTTTATGCATACGCCGTGTCTCGAGGGGGGATGGAGTTATGGGTGATTCTCTCCCCGTTAGGGAGCATAATCACTAAACCCCTGTGTTCCTCCTGGTGGCGGGGCCACGGGCACGCTTTCTGCTTTCATCCTCGGCCCTACCTGCGTTAGCTACCTACGGCAGTTCCCCCTAGAAATTCGAACCCAGTACCTGCAGATCACAAGTCAAGTATAATCCTATACTCGCATAAAATATTTAATGCTAGCTACCGTCAGCGACTCCGTCCGCGCGTTCTTTTTCTATAATAAAATAGTTTTTCTAAAATAAACGTAGCGTAAGTTACTCCTTATTACATCAGCTACCTGCCAATAAATGCCCCGTCAAAATCGCTCCAGCCACTTCAAAGATTACCCGGAACAAACAGATAGACAAACAGAAGACACTCCAATTTTGTTATATGTATAACGAATAAAAAAATACGCAATGCATAAAGTGACGTCGGTAAATGTGACATCCACAATGTTCACGTATTGCAATTTATGGCAATATATAATCGGAATACGTAAAACTTTATCGTGCAAAAGAATTACAGACTTTAGCTCCCTGTACTTATTTAATACGAAGTTTTAATAGAAAGGTATGTTCTTTGCCTTCATAATAACGTATCTTAATTAATAACAATATTTGGTCCGTTAATAAATCTGTCAGCGCCTAATAGACTGATTATTAATTCTCATCGTAACTATAGTACAGTTTAAAGATACTAAAAAATGTTAATAGTATCGAAACTGACATTCTTACAATAAATATCTCTTTTAAATGTTTTAATTAAGTTTAAAAAAAGATTAAAGAGTGAACAGTATAAGAATTCATTTCATGCCGGCGCCGTCTTGACAATAGAAGTTACAAAATCTAACTCGCAGTTGAATTCATTGCAATTTCTTTGTAGTGTAAGAATGCGATATTCGTTGAGCTTTCATGAAGATGACGCTTTATTCATTTCTTTAAATTAATACTATTTTAATAAAATTCTTCTACCGGAATATTAAAACTTAGAGTATTTTAATACAAAAAAGTAAGACATCGTTTATTAATATTCTATTGAATCAGTAAAATTTTACTAAAATAAGCAGAAGGAAATGAGAAACATCGAAAGTCGGAAGCTCGCTCGTTCTCTGTCATGTCATACAAAATATAAAGGAGTATCAGACACACGCTACCTTTGACGTCACTCACAGCTTTGTTGAACGAACGAAACGAAGTTTCAATTTAATGATATGCATATGAAAGAAAGAACGTCGGTGACTCAAGGGTTAAGCACTTAACTTGTCTGCAGGTCTTAATCTGCAGGTCCTGAGTTTGAATCACGCTTTGTACCCATGTAATTTTCGATATTTCAAATTTCAAATGTACAATTAGCCGATGTTTTTACAGTGAAGGAAAACATCGTAATTCAGCCTACACATATCGGCGTTTAAATTCCAATATATGTGTGAAGTCAACCAACTCGCACATTCTTAACCTTGGATAGATTCCGAGACCCTCAGTCGGGTCGTGTAGTGAGCTAATGATGATGATGATCACGATGATGATATGAAAGAATACATTTTTCACTCTGAATATCTTGTCTTCGTTTTTAGTATCGTATTTATTTGTACATATGTTCTACGTTTTGTGTTAGATTACCATATTAGCAAGCTCTCGTCAATCACAACTAATTAAAAAGAAATATAAATAAATACCACTAATATAACAATATTTATATCAATAGTGTTCTGTCCTTTGCGTACCTATATAGTACATTAAATTGTGATTAAACCCAATCAAGGTTTAAAAGAATTTCATTTAAAAATCAAACTACAATTATGGTTCTGAAATTTTAATTAAATTCTAAATTGAAAATTGGTGTGTGGCTTGAGCATGTGTTAATTATAATAATGTTTGCTTAAACATTGTTACGGAGATATAAGCAAAATAATAATTAAGCCGCAGCGTAGGTAAGTTTTTGTTTTACATTTAAAAATATTCTACACTAACTATTAAATTTGATAACATAGTAGCAGGTTTTAGTTAATTTACTAATATTTCTTTTATCATTCCTACTAAGCTCGAAGCTTGTACTGGGATACGGTTTACGATAAAAGTCGAATGTTGGGATTCGAACTCTCGACCTTGTGATCGTAAATCTGTACCCTTAACCATTTGGCGCTTCTATTTTTTATGATTATATATGATCACATGTCAAGTAATAACTACTTGACTAATTATTTACCAACAAAATGAAAAACTCCCAACAATATTCAAATTTTAGTGAAATCATATAAAAAATTATGTAGGTCAACACGCAATCACACAAATATAAATTACACATACACACAAATACACATTAAAAGAACGTCAGTCCAACACTTTAGTTGCTTTTTCGAGTTGTTTATTCGTTTTTATACACAGTATCGAAGAGTGACTTTGTAATAAACTAGCGGCCAGCTCCGGCTTCCCACGGGTACAAATCTGATAAATCTCGTAGGGTTCAGCTTGCGCTTGTTGCAATGTAAGCGGAAAATATGTAATTATTTACATCTCATTAGAAATCTCAAAAATAACAGTATTTCTCCACTATTTAATGGATGTTATATATGTAAACCTTTCTCTTCAATCACTCTATATATTAAAAAAAAACGCATCAAATTCCGATGCGTAGTTTTAACGATTTAAGGATACATTGGGATACAGGAACGGAGAAAGCAACTTTGTTTTATACTATGTAGTGATTATACAAATTATAGTTATTTATTAAAAATTAAAATTGTAATTATTTATTAAAAATGGTATTTTTAAAAATTGTACGTTACCAGCCATCTTGATGACTGGCAATCCACAACCGTGCGGTTTTAGCTAAATTTTTGACTTACATAGCCGCGTTGTGGAATGGTCTGTCCTTGGTAGTGTTTCCAAACCGTTACGACTTCTTCCTTCTAGAAGCCAGCGTATCTTCTCAAAGGTCAGCGATGCATTTGCAGTTCGTCTGCAGTTCATGGGCGTGGATCACCTCGGTTTTTACGCTGCTCGTTTGCTCTCTTCTATATTTTTTATATAAAAAATTAAAAGGATCATTTTAGATCGAGTCTTCTAAGTTCATAGTATTAACATTTAATATAGGCTTCTCTTTTAGCTGACCCACAAGGTAATAAAGTTACGAGGTTACTTAATACGCTTATAGCTTAAAGCCTAAGCGTATTAAATAGTCTCGTAACTTTAAAGGCAACATAAGGACAGTAATAGATAGTTACGTACGGAAATATGGTTATAGAATCCATTTGATAAGATTTGATGAGTTTCTTAAAATAAACTTTCTAAATATCGGATAATCGATTTTCACCCCGTGATTTAACAATACTTGGCGTTGTAAGTGCAACGAATTTTATTCCAGCTTTATTTGTTTAAGTGTCGCGAAGTGATTTAACATCGTTAAAGTCCCGATATAAGATTTTCAAGCTCGTAGTGCTACATAGCGGAGATGGTTGAGCGACTATTAAATTTAATGAGTTTTGTGAAGGCGAACAAAATCATTCTTTACTACATTTGAGTTTCTTTCATGGCATTTTAGTTTAACTTTAAGCATATAATTTTATTAAAAAGTTAAAGTAACATCCGCTTATAATACGTTATACTGTGTTTATAAAAAATTAGGTTAAAGAAAAATATTAAAATGTAGACTAGGAACCTTTTTAATTAAAATTATTTTATAAATAACGTCGGTATTTTCAGCGTTGACCCAGCTTACAGCTGTGTTGATATGGCTACGCTAGTTTAGAAGTAAGAGAATCGCAATTAAGATGTTGACAGTGGAAGCCTACGGTTACATAAAACATTCCTTTCATAAATTGATAATTTACACGTTTGATATTGCATGACTCGCTTGATATATATCAGCTTGATTCTGATGTATCCGTAATATCCTGTGATACATAACAAGTAGTTATTAATATACGAGTATATTACATGTTTTGTGATAGTAAACACTTCGAAAGCTTATTATTATTAGAAGTTAACTAATCTTAATAATTTTATATATGCGAAAGTTGAGATGGATGGATAGATGGATGTTTGTTAGAGTTTGTAGCCTAAACCGCTAAACGGATCTCGATGAAATTTCGCATAGATGTAGAGGACAGTCTGGAAGGACTCATAGGCTACTTTTGATTACAGAAATAGATGCGGTTCCCGAAGGATACATCGTTTTTGGTATTTACATATTTATTCGATAAGAACGCAACGACTTAACATATCTTACTGAGATTTTTTACAGTTTAGAACCTAGACTGGAATAACACATAGAATACTAAGTTTTATTTTAATTTCTCGCGGACGGAGTCGCGGGCGACAGCTAATGTATTATAAATAAAAGATAAGCCTTGATTCATCAAGACCTCTCTATTCCCCGAAAAACAATTGACAATGCTTGGTTATTTGACAGGTGACAGAAAAAAAAAAAGAAATAAATCAGTCTAGAAATTTGAACTGAAAATATTATTTATCACGTAAGAACAGTTAACCTTTTAATTTAAACCACTGGACAGATTTTGATGATACTTTGGTATGATGTTCTGAACATGAAAGGTTTCACAATTATAGTAATTCATAGGTGTGATGTGTAATGAAATCCAAATGCTGTTTTCCTATTAGTGATAGCTTAAGAAGAGACAACATAAAAGAAAATTCAGATATAATTGACGGATAAGGATGAAAATGAACCTGAGGAAAATGAGTTGTTGGAACACATGTAATAAGACGTTTACATAATTTTTTATATACAATTGAATAATATTAATATACTTTAAATAAGGCATTTTTAGAAATAGTTGTAATTAAAGTTATAACTAAAAATAAATTTTCGCGAAATGTTTTGCCTCGAACAGCCCCGTTGGGGGAATGGTCGGTCCTAGTCGTAGGTCTCTGCTAGGCGGTTTGGAAACACCGCGGATGGTGTTTCCGAACCGCTACGACTTGGGCTCTTCAAGAAGCGATTCTATTACCTTATCAAAGGCCGGCAATGCAACTGCAGTTTCTCTGGTAATGCTTGGTATGACCATCTCAGTGTTCACGGTGCTCGTTTCCAACTTTTCTTTTAAGAACATCATTGACAATCGAAAGTGATGTATGAAAAAAATTCAGACAGTAACGAAATTCTTCAAATTTAAAAATGTTGTCTAGAAAATTTTATAATATATAATACGATTATTATAATTAAATATCATATATTGGCAAAAAAATGTTCGTGTACTTAAATTGAGATTAACAGATCCCATCTACAGAGAGTAAAAAGAATATTTCCATCCATTTACGTACCGACATGCAATAATGGAAACAGTAGACCATCAGCCAATGCACTAATGGATAGAGATATTGGTGTAGAACATGGTAAATAAATCCGTAAAGTAAAGTCCATTTTCACAGAGCGCAAACAAAGAAATGTTTTTTTTTGTTTCACTGTTCCCACGCGAGCGTTACACAGAAAGGATAAGCTCGTGCGTAATCAAATACGACCACTGTTTTATCTTTATTAAAATTTTTAGAAATAAATTTTTTAAACAATTTAACATTTTAATGTTGTTTTGAAACATAAATAAACATATTAAACCACCGCTTCCGAGGCACAAACATTAATTTATCGAAAATCACCACGCGCTGATATTTATTATTTTTTGTAAAAATATAGGCGCAGCAAAAAAAACGCCCTGTTAAAGAATTATATTTTTTTTTTATTTATTCATGTGATATAAAGAGGTTGGCATTAACACCCGTATTCGCAAAACTTTGAGGATTTATAGTGTGCTATAGCGCACATGGCTGATAAAATCAATTCACAAACAACATTTAAGTGCCACAGCGCACTGTGCGTTCCTTAAAATGAACTGAACTTAAAAAGTTATCGTAACGTAAACATAATATAGATTATAGCAATGAAGAAGAATTTGACAATTATATTCACGGTCGATTAGTCGAACAAAGGACAATAACAACTAGAAAAATGGTACGGGACTTTTAAAATCCTTTCGATTACTACAGCTCGGAGGAATTCCGAAGACGACATAGATTTTAACAAACCTACACATAGTTCGATATTAAATTATGTTGATATAATTTATTAATAATGTAAATCTACAAATAGTATTCGTAATCAATAGAGAAAAACGATGATGATCGTAAAATAATGCATCTAAAATTTCACTTACATGGCAATAGCAATATTATTTATATTTGTAGGTTTTAAATCCCGGTACAAAATAATTAACATGTGGGATGAATGGTGGTAAGCCCAAAGGGAAGGCCAAAGGGAGATCTCCGACCGAGCGAGGTGGTAATGCTCGGTCAGGCCGAAGCCCACTGTTGTAGATTTCAGATGTTGTATATACATCGCCGAACGTTTTAAACTTCGATAGCGCGATGCAGCATTGCGGCGCTTATTGGTCCGCCACATCACTTCCCCCCGGAGACCGGAGGTCGAATCAATCGATGCGTCTTGTGCTTGAATCGCTAGTGCCAGTGGAGAAAGTCCCAGTGAGTCGGAACTGTGGTGCTGCTGCACGGGCTCCAGTGAGTCGGAGAAACTGCCATGCGGGGCCGATGCTACGTGCTGACCAGGAGCGATGAGCTCTGCTTTGCTGACCCGTCGTTGTAGTGAGTGTGCCCAATGAAGCCGATGGGGGTTCGACCAGGCCGCGCTGCGTTGCGCCAAGTGGACGAATTACCCGAAGAGGCTGAAGTCTGGCTAGCGAGGTGCGGAGGGTGGGGAGTGATGATGAACACGAAGGAGGCGTGTTCTTGTCGGGGGTCACCAATGTGGGCTGCGTGGTTGACCAAAGGGAGATCTCCGACCGAGCGAGTTGGTATGATCGGCCAGGCCGAAGCCCACTGTTGTAGATTTCAGATGTATATACATCGCCGAACGTTGTAAACTTCGATAGCGCGATTCAGGATTGCGGCGCTTATTGGTCCGCCACAAACACGCATCCAAGCAAGAGAATGTCAAAACTTATTTGTGTTGGTTGACTGTTTGTATGAGCTTTGAGATTATTTAATTGTTATTGTTATCAATATTCTATCTGTCAAGCCATGTATTGAACTTTGCAACACAAATGGGCCAATCACGGAGCGGTATCTAACGCAGTGCGTTCCCTCAACGAAATATTACCAAAGTTTCGTCTATGAATAAGAAGGATTGCCAAAACGAACGCACTGAGAAATGGCCTTCTTTGCACAGTGTAGGTAGTACGCATAGAGAAGTATTGTTTGTGAATACGCGTGTTAGACACCGTGGTAGACAGAGTTTATAGATTTTTCTCTCATGCGATACTCGCAAATCTGTTTCGGTTTTTTAAATTCCATTTAATTAGCATATTATGTATCCATCAGCCTACTATACCCCACTAAGGGGCTCGGAGCCTACCCTAAGTTAAGGATGACTAGGCTTAGTCGACCACAATGGCCCAATGCTGGTTGGTTAACTTCACACACGTCTTTTCAAAAATATTGTAGGTTGCATCACTATGTTTTCCTTCACCGTAAGTACATCAGAAATTCGAAAATGGAAAAATACACTGGTATACAGGTTCGACAGGATACGAACCCAGGACCAAGTAAAGTGCTCAACCAAATATCAAACATCGATAAAATTTTCCATGGATGTTTCCAACAATATCAGTAGATTTATATTATTAATCCGTAATACGATTTGCCGTATCAGAGAATTAATTCGCCGGATGAAGCGCAATAACTGATAACGATTATTTGAAATCTATCCTTTGCTAAATGTGAGACAGAATCGAACTATGGTATAGTCACTTAGAGTGTATCATGTTGTCTATTATTTTAACGATGAGTTGACGTCGAAGATAAAATCGTACAAGCATGAATCGTGTTAATCTTACTTATATTATAAATATGAATATTTAGATGAATGCATGTTTGTTGGAGTTTATCGCCTAAACGGCTGAACGGATCTTGATGAAATTTGGCATGGATGAAGAGGATAGACTGGAAAAATACATAGGTAACTTTGAACCCGGAAATAGTTACGGTTACGGATACATTAATTTTGTTTTTTCATGTTTACTCGATAATTCTGCAATGGTTCAACATGTCTTATTAAAAGATATTTATGTTTTTTTCAATTCCGCGCGGACGGAGTCACTGGCGACAGCTAGTCTGTAATAAATGAAAAATAGTATGATATGATCTAAGTTAAAGGAATTAAAAAATAGTAATAATATTTCCGCATGCATCAGCTAGCTTCCCGACAAAGTCCCGTTAAATTCGGTCCAGCCGTTCCGGAGATAATCCGAAACAAACACGTCCTACCGTAAAAGACAATCAAAAGTTATAAATCTGTTTTTCGTTATCGGCAAAGCAAAAACATCATGTGAA
>JAAOEG020292108.1:0-43224 GCA_011763625.2 Papilio bianor | reverse complement strand
AACGCGGAATTGCTTCCACTTCACGCCTGTCTTCTATGTGGTCGTGGTATTACACCGGGCGAACCGGCCCATTCGTGTGAAGATGTTAAAGCGGGCTCTACCAATGTAGTATTACGTACAATTAAAAAGGCACTAATCTTAAAGGTCATGGGAAAGATTCGATATCTTAAATTTTTCTTTAAATAAAACAATAATCTTTGTATTAATGGCTAAGTGGAACCATTGTAATGTAGTTATTGGACAAGTTGTGCTCTGCAGCTGTTACAATATTTGCTTCGCTGCGCTTCTGTAACTAAAGACAAACACATCTCTCTCAACTTTGTGCTGTGTGCAAACAAATACGTGAATTTATGTTTTGCATCGCAATCTGCAATTGTTTATAATATTACTTACATGTAATATATTTTAATTTATTATTCCACTTACAGTAGTAGAGTCCGCTTTAACAGCTTCGCACGAATGGGCCGGCTCGCCTGGTGTAGTCGACCACACAGAAAACAGGCATGAAATGGAAGTCATTCCGCGTTTCGTCTGATGAGTGTGCGTTCCGAAGGCCTAATACTAGTCCTCTTCCCCTTTCCACCCTTTTCTTATAAGGAAGAGATGGGAAGGGGACATGGATTTCACTGTGTTCTTCCAGACTATTCTCTACTTCTTACGTTTAGCAGTTTAGGCAACAAATTCTAAGAAACATCCATCCATCTAAACATTCACTTATAATATTTGTAAGATTAAGAAGCAAAATAATTTCAAACATTAATTGTAAGAATATGTACTTTTCCTTCCAATTAATTGTATTATACAATAATGTAAATTATTCCTGTAAATAAAATTCAATGCACGTCTAACATGTGTAAAGCCTAGGCGTTCGCTAAACCCTTCCCAAAGGCTTTGTCAGTTTCAGCCGCAGTTTCATTGTTCACAAATCTCTCTCCAGGGTTTACGTTGTTTTATTTATTGTACAAATAAACATGTTTATTATGTTTATTCACAATAAAGATTTCATAATTATTAAATAGTAGCGTTTGCACGCGGAATTAAAAAAATATAAAATAAACGTAGCCTTAGTTAGTCCTTATTACATCAGCTACCTGCCAAAAAAAGTCCCGTCAAAATCAGTCCAGCGATTCCAGAGATTAGCCGGAACAAGCAAACAGACAGACAGAAGACACTCCAATTTTATTATATGTAATATAGATTGAATACAGTATGATGCTGATACTGGCTTGCGGATGTTGATAAAGGTTTTCGCGGAACATCAGCGCTGGGTACTCCTGTGTGGATCAGCCAGCATACAAAGCTGGGTGAGGAGCCTATCCGATCAGCATTGCAACGCTCGTTAATTTATAATTATTTTTGTCTACTTTTAATCGACGGGGGAAAGATATAGAATAACGAAATTGCCCTCCAGCACATACACTCAACTGGCTGTAGGAGGAATTGCTTCCGCTTGACGCCTGTCTTCTGTGTGGTCGTAATATTGCAGGAGCTAGCCTCATATTCGTACAAAAGATGTTAATGTCGCAGGCCTATACTACTATTGCGAAGAACAAAAACATAATCATCAAAAAGGTTTTACGAAACTTTTTGATACTAATATTTCAGTAATAACAATCCACTACTAATATTTGTCTTTTTTAAAAGTGATGAGTTCGATAAAAGGAAAAAAAATGATTTATAAAGTAAATTAAATATAACGTCTGTATAAACCTTTCAAACTAAAATAACATTCTGTAAGTAACTATCTTTTCACCGCTAAAAGCATCGGATATCTTTAAACTTTCCGACTTGACACTATCTCCTACAAGTTATTATAACTTCGTAAGTAGTTTTAAAAGATTTTCCCAACGTAAAGTAGTCGTTGTGGATAACATTTTGTACGTTAAGTTACTATTATCTTAACTAAGTAACTAAGATGATGCATCTACCCGAAATAGGCCTGACAAATGAGCCTTCGACTTGTTGTCTTTTTTTTAAATAAAATTGTTGACAAACAAGAAACCGGCCACCCGAATTCGCCGAAATAACGAAGAACGAAGATGCGTTGCCTACCTTTATCAATAGAGGAGGAGACGCTTAGAACGAGATTTTTCCCCTTCCGTCGTCGTCATCCCTGCTAAATCCACTTGCCCTCCCCATCTTTTCCTTATAAGAAAAGGGTGAGAAGGAAAAAAGGACTAAAAATAAGCTTCCGGCACACACACTCATCAGACGAAACGATTTTTTGTGTCTGGTTTTTTATAATTTTATAGTTTTTGACTGATTTAAAATTTAAAATGTTTTTGAAGACTGAAGAAAGATTAACGCACATTACCCCACTCCTCGCACTTCTGGTATCGCCCCGCCTAACGAACGCTGCGACATTATTCGTCCCCACCGTGTGCAAGTGGATGAGTAGTGAAGAAATGAGCGATAATCCTAATTCGTTTTAATTAACTTACTTAATAATAATCTATAGATACATATAATAAGATGAAGAGTCTGTAATATTAAAATAACCGGTTTTTACTACATGTATATGAATATATATACGGTACATATACCAAACTAACAATTTTTACAATTTCTGTCTGATTGTCTGTTTGTTCCGGCTAATCTCTGAAATGGCTAGGCCGATTTTGACGGGATGTAATAAGAAGTAAATTAGGCTCTGCTTATTTTAGAAAAATAGCGCGCGGACGAAGTCGCGGGCGAGAGCTAGTAATATGTATAAAACTGTTACGTAAGAAATCTGACAGATGACAGGTCTTGCTACTAGCGCCACCTACAACTTTCTCTTCCTTCCCATTCCTATTCAATCCAATCAACTTGGAACACACTACTACCATCTTATGAATAATTAAATAAACTTTTACTTAAATACTTCGAGATTGATACATTTGAGTACTAAAAGTTGTACACTTCGTCTGAAGAAACTATGAAACTTTGGCAGTAATTTGCGCGTATCTTCTTCGCCTACATAAAGTTCTTCGCAAACTTTATTTCATTTGCAATGTCTTTGTATAACGATAATGTTTTTAATTTAATAGTCGAGTAAGTAGTGCCTAGAAATAATAACTCATCATCATCATCATAATCATCATCACCATCGTCATCATCATCATCATCAACCTAACCTTGTCCCTACCACTCTAACCTTCTCTACCACGCTAACCTTTTGCTTCTCAATTTTTTAATCACTGATGCTACCTTCACTCTTCCTAATTTAGAAAAATACGCAGAATTAACCTTTTCCATTCTTGTCACACCACACATCCTTCTTAACTAACACATCTCAGACACATGCAACCTCCTTTCATCCGAAACTATGTGATTAAAAATGTACTAATACGTGTAATTATGTGATAGAGGCTTTAACGAGAGCTTTAACGTTTTCGCACGAATTGGCCGGCCATCACCGCAATACCACGACCACACAGAAGACAGGCGTGAAGTGGAAGTAATTACGCGTTTCGCCTGCTAAGTGTGCATGCTGGAGTTCCAATTTTAGTCCCCTTTCCCTTTCTATCCTTTTCTTATCAGGAAAGGATGGGGGGCGGAATATTCCCTTTCAGCTAGGCAACGTATCGGCAGTTACGGATGTCTATGGGCAGCGGTCGTTTCGCTATTTTAGCGAATTCAGGTCGCGCTTGCTCGTTTACCACCGTATACTGTATAGATCTATGGATGTTTGTTTGAAGATATCTCCAGATCATCCCAAGGAATCTCGCTAAAATTTGGCAGAGATATAGAACACAGTCTGGAAGAACACATAGGCTTTTTACAAGTTATTTTATTTTAATTCGAAAGGGCGGAGTCGCCAGCAAAAGCGAGTTATTTATAAATAAGTAGTTTATCTTGTATTTTCAATGTCCAAAGCATATATAAATATAGTACAGGATAAAGAAATATCGTTTCCAAAGTATATTTCTCTTATAACAGTTCCATCGTGAATCGTATACAAGTTTAGATGGAATATTTCCTTTGTTGGGAGACATTTTAATATCTTTTTGTCGCATCTCGCGTAAAGTTATAAATACAATACTTTCTCGATTTATAGCTTTCTTAAGTAAAGAAAATAAATAGTAAAATATCTTGCTTATATTATAAATGCGAATGGTAAGATAGATTAATGTATGGATGGATGTTTGTTTGAAGATATCTTCAGAAAATCTCAACGGATCTCATTGAAATTTACCACATATAGAACACAGTCTGAAAGGCTATAGGCTAAAATCTAGAATAAAAGTTGTTTATGATTTTCTAGTGTTTAAATATATACACACGTATATGTATAGTCATTTTGTAACGACGTAGTAACGTCATTCGGTCCGTCCTTTCAGTATTTTTTTTTTCAACTAAATATTAAAAAATATCAAAGAATAAAGAAAGAAATAAATAAATGTACATACATGTAAAACGGGAAGAGGCAGAGCAGATATTAGACATCCGCTATTGCAGATATGTACGTTGCCTACCTTTAATTGATGGAGAAGGAAACACACGAAAAGAGTATATCCCCCTTTCTTATGCGTCTCCTCCTCCGTCAAATCTACTTTTCCTTCCCATCCTTTCCTTATAAGAAAAGTGTGGGTAGGGAAAGAGGTTTATAATTAGGCCGCCGGCACCACACTCATCAGACTAAACGAGGATTTTTTCCACTGTACGCCTGTCTTCTGTGTGATCGTGGTATTACACCGGGCGAGCCAACACTTTCAAGAGATATTTTTGTTTTTGCTGGCGTCTACCACTGTTAACTTTTTTATTATCGTTCCTCTTGTGATATCGAGTGTGCGTGTCGGTGGCCTAATTAGCCCTCGTTTTCAAGTGGAAGTGGAATTGACAGAGCAGATGTATGAGAAGGGAAAATAATCTCTTTCTTTGAATCCCTCATCCTTCGGTAGGAAACGCATCTGCTATTGCGGATGTCTATGGGCAGTTGTCACTTCACTACTTCGAAAAATTCAGGTAGTATCTTACTCTTTTACCACCGTATAATATAGAAAAACACGATCAATAAACATATTAAGTCAGATCTTCAAGCACTTGTCGTTATATTATATGTTATATTATATCAATAATGTGTAAAAACACATACAAAAGAATCATTAACGTTCGTCTGTGATGATGATCAGTCGGTGGAAATACGAGAATAGTGGCTATCTAAATGCCAAGAACCCCCATATCTATAGCTTTGGGTAATACGCCCTTAAGTCCGTAATTCAGGCGGCCGTTTGCAGGTTCGGCCCTCTCGGGCACCATTGATTCGGAATGCAAAACGCGTTTTGATTGACAGCCCAACCGAGGTCGTGTCGGGGACTCTAGTCCAGTCACTCCATGGAGCGTTCACCGCCGCAAACAGTGACACGTCAGTAACAAAAAAGTAGCCAAATGCTCGCTTACCACCTTATAATATAAAAAATATTCATAACTACAGTCTACAAAATATTCTATCAAGCTACTCGTAAAAGGTTTTATTCAGTACAGTAACTAACGGACTGAAATATTTGCGTTCAACTGTTAAAGTGCAATAAAGTTACAATTAAAAGCAGACATTTCCACAGTTCACTCAAGCGTACAACTTATAAACGGAACTGAGATTTTGTCTGTACAATTGTTTACTCTGTGCAGTTGAACGCAGTAATTTGTTTACAACAGTACTCCGTTGTAGAGAATGCGGATAATTAAATGTCTGTAAAAGAAATCTTTTATTAATATTATAAATGTGAATGTTTAGATGGATGGATGTTAGAAGGTATAGGTAAACGGATCTAGATGAAATTTGACACAGATATAGAACATAGTCTGGAAAAACATAGAAGCTACTAATTAAGAATTTTTTTAACAGAGTCGCGGGTAAAAGCTAGTATTTTATATTTAAGAAACTTAATAAAACCTCCATCTGTCTAAAGTTAATTCTATTATGTTTTTTATAAGCTCAGCGAATAAAATCAACTCGGTAACGTTTTACTGTAGTTAAAAGTTAAATGCTGTTAAACCAACATTGTTTGCATACAATTAGGAAACCAAACAACGCTTAAAACAGTTTAAGCTCTGCTATATCGAAGTTTAAATTTTAAAGTTTTACTAGCCTTTGCCCGCAGTTTCGTCCTCTCAGAATTAAAGAATTTTAACCTTTATTACCCGGGATTAGTGTAATTTTTTATATTGGTTTAGTAGTTTCAGTATTCAATGCAAACAAACAAATCTTTCCTATTTGATATTATCTTTACTAATATCATAAATTCGAAAGTAACTCTGTAGCACTTTCACTCCAAAACTGTTGAACTGATTTTACTGAAATTTTATACCTAAATGGTCTAGAGCCTTAGATAGAACATAGGCTACATTTTAATACAAGAAATGGGTTGGAAGGGGTTGACAGGGAGGATGGAAAGTAGGATAGAAGTATCGTCATATTTTTTATATTAAAAGGTGGCAAACGAGCATGCGGCCACCTGACATCGCTGAAATAGCGAAGCGACCGCTGCAGACACCCACAATTGCAGATGCGTTGCCTACCTTCAATCGACCGAGGACGAGACGCACTGAAAGAGAATATTTCCCCTTCCTATGCGTATTCTCCTCCGTCAAAACCACTTCCCCTTCCCACCCTTACCTTGTAAGATAATGGTGGGAAGGGAAAGAAGACTAGATAAGGCCTCCGGCACCACACTCATCAGACGAAACGTCGAATAGCTTCCACTTCACGTCTGTCATCTGTGTGGTCGCCCATTCGTGCGAAGATGTTAAAGCGGGCTCTACTACTGTCATTTAGACTTATAAGATCTAAACATTGTTTTTGGTTGTTTATTCAATATAAATATACGCCATTTAAAGTTTGTTAAAATTTTACCCACAAGGGTGTAAAATACAAAAAGGGGTAGGGTAAGAAAGTCTGAATGGAAATGCCAGGTTTTAGAATGTTTTAGAAGTATTAAATTAAATGAAGTTAATCCAAAATGTGAAACTAAAGTTAATAAGTGCTGTGCAGACGCGCCGGGGGGATGTAAATATGCTATGTATATGTAAGTATGCTAATCCGAACGGGCACACAGGTGAGCCCGTTTTTGTTAAAAAAAATAAAAAATAATACCTAAAAACACTATTCCACACGGACGATAGCCAAGCTAGTATATAAGTTAGAGTTACAAAGTGCAACAGAGTAAATACAAACGTCGCATATATTACAAATAGAAATTTAATTAAATTTCTACGCTCTCTGCAGACTCGTTTGTCTCAATAAAATGTCCTGTAGTGTACACTTAAGTGCATAGTTTGTTACTGTACAACAATATAAATTGTTACTATTCTATTGTTTATGATATTCTGCACAAAATATGTATATGTTTGAATGTGTATAAAGAGGTGATGTTTGCCAATATTTTAAAAGATTTCACGACCGTAGCTTACGGGATAAAAATATTTTTTGTGACTGACTTATCACTGTTTGCCTTGAAGAGGCATTTACAACTTCACCGGGCTTTAGTTAGCCGAGCGCAGATGGCGCCGGCTCGAGGGCCTCGGCTCCCTCAAGAGCCTCGGCTCGGGCCGTTACTTCGTTATTGTTACCGGATTGGGAGGCCGCCGAGCTTTTAGATCGCTTCGGTGGACGCTCCATGGAGTGACTGTACTCAAGGGCTCACGAGTCTGTTAGTTTTCCACCTTGTAATATAAAAAAAACATCAGATGCTGATGATGACATTAATAATAAAGTTTGGCGATTAAATGTGGATTGGTGCCAAGGTAGGGGAAGACCGAAGACAGTGTAGATGGATTGTGAGAAAGAAATGCGTAAGAAAGAAGTGAATTCAGATATGAAGGCTGATAGAGAAATGTGAAAAAGTAGTATAGTACCGTCCGAAGGTACAAGGGACAGGTTATAATATTCTACCACGTTCTTAAATCCGAATTCTATAGTAAGTTTTTGAGACAACAAGGGGAATCAATTAAAATACGCAAAAATGCAAAGTAACTTAATAGATTATTCTTGTCCTTATTTTAATTTCTCGATAACGACTAAACGACCGTAAAGTTGTAAAAGTTTAATGACCCCGAGCTTTCAGACAATTATCGCGAAAGCTTTGCCCCAACTAATTTACAAGCAAACTAAAGCTTTAACTAATCGCTGGGTTACCAAAGTTTTGACATCGGAGCCATTATTTAGACAACCTGATTAGTTTAATACGAACAAAATTTACATAGTTCATATTTAGTTTATGGACTAGAATTAGAGCATATAAATAAAAACTTACAAATCCAGTTCGTTATTACTGATATAAATGTATCTGTGTTCAAAATTTCATTCAAATCTGTTCACCTGTTTTGGTGTTATGAGGTTATGCTCCGGCTTCGCACGGGTATAAATATGATAAATCTCGTAAGGTTCAGCCTGCGTTTGTTGCAATGTAAGCGGATAAAATGTATTTACGACATCACATTAGGAACCTCAAAAATAACAGTAATTTTCCACAATTTAATGGATGTTATTGTACATATAAGCCTTCCTCTTCAATCACTATCTATTAAAAAAAACATATAAAAATCCGTTGCGTTGTTTTAAAGATTTAAGTATACATAGGGATATAGGGACAGAGAAAGCGACTTTGTTTTATACTATGTAGTGAAGATGGCATACGAGTAAGCGATCACCGCGAAATAGCGAAGCAACCGCTGCATGTAATCGACGGAAGAGAGATGCCCGAAAGAATATTTTCCATTCCTATACTCCTCTGTCAATTTTACTTCCCGTCGTTTGCTTATAAATGGTGGGTAAAAGTGGACTAAAATTTGGCCGCACGCACCCTCATAAGGCTGCACACGGAATAGCTTCCACTTGACGCCTGTTTTCTGTGTGGTCGTGGTATTGCACCGGGCGAGAAGGCCTATTCATGCAAAAGGTGTTAGCTATGGGCTCTATCACTATAAAAAAATTAATACAAATATGGATAACGTATTTTCTCGCAAATTGTGTTACGCCAACAGATTCTGTATAACAGTATTCTAAGTTTATTTAAGTAAAGGCTCTATTTAAGCTAATAATAAGCACAAAGAGGTTTGTATATTAGACTCCAGACATCCCACATCAATTAATGCTTGCTACTTTGCTAAGTTATGCCGGTAATTAAGTTACGTTACTTAGAGGTAAGTTAAAATGCACGCTTTGTGCTAAAATAATTAATGCTTTACATTAAAGATTAATATTTATTAAAGAATTTCAAATAATTTCTAACTCGCATACTTTATAAACTAGCTTTTGCACGCAACTTGGTCCGTGCAGAATTATGATTAATATAGCCTACTCGCTACAAAGCAACAGTGGTAGAGTCTGCTTTAACATCTTCGCACGAATGGGCCGACTCGCCCGGTGTAATACCACGACCACACATAAGACAGGCGTGAAGTGGGAGCAATTACGCGTTTCGTCTGATGAGTGTGCATTCCGGAGGCCCAATACTAGTCCTCTTCCCCCTCCCACCGTTTTCTTATACTTCCGGTAGGCAGCGCGTCTGCAATTGCGGATGTCTATGGGTAGCGGTCACTTCGCTAATTAGCGTAGGTGGCCGCTTGCTCGTTTGCCACCTTGTATTATAAAAAAAAAAATAGCTGTCGCTACTCCATTCGCGCGGAAATGAAATAAAACTGAGTATTCTACATGTCTCAATAAGATATGTTAAGCCATTGTGGTCTTATCGATTAAATATTAAAAAAAATCGTATCCCACAGGAACCGTAAATATTTCCGGGAATAAAAGTAGCCTATGTGTTCTTCCAGACTATCCTCTACATCTATGCCAAATTTCTTCGAAATCCGTTCAGCAGTTTAGGCTACAAAGTCTAACAATCATTCATCAAAATTTTCGCGTTTATAATATTACTTGCTGTAGCCCACGACTCCGTCGGTTCGGTCGGGTCGGTTTTTTCTAAAATAAAAGATTTTTCCCGTCAAAATCGGTCAAGCCATTTCAGAGATTAGCCGGAAAAAACAGACAGACAGACAGCAAGACAGACATTGTAAAAAATGTTATTTTGGTGTATGGTACCGTATATAATATATTCATATACATGTAGTAAAAACGGTTATTTCAATATTATAAACAGACACGCCAATTTTATTATATGTATATGTTACACACCCATGTTCATTGTTCAGTGAATAAAGTGTTTTTTAATGTTAATTCAATATTTAAAGCAATATTATAAAAACATAAGGAAACTTAGAATATTAATATTATTCGCTTAATAAATATTTATATCTGAACGTGATATTACGATTTCTTCAGTGAATATTCATCAAGTATCAAACTATGAATATTTTATGAAGGTATCGCCTCGGAAACGTGAAGCGTTTTCATTTGTTCAACGTAGAATTTTCATGATAAATTACAGACAGAATTTCTGCGACGAATGTATTCTAATTATTTAAGACTAGCTTTTGCTCGCGAATTCGGCAGCGCAGAATTAATTAATTAAATTCTTGAAAAGAATAAAAACAAGCTTTTATTATTGTATTGTTACCGAAGTTACGAAGACAAACCAAATTTCAGCTCCATCGGTCCACAAGAACCGAAGTTTCTATGGTCACCTTCCAACCTCAACATAACACAACAGCTCCATGGTACCATATTATTGTATTGTCACCCAAGTTACATAGGTATATCAAGTTTCAGCTCAATCGGTCTATTGCAAGTGGTTCAAATCTACCTTGCAAGATTTATAAACATACAAACATACAAAAGTGAAGTTAATAAATGAAAGCTTGTAAAAACTATAGCCTTTTCCACCCCATTGTGTAGCTATCTACAAATATTTGTTTCATTACTTACTGGTGATTTCTAAAACTGCCTGCATTTGATCATATAATAAAAAAAAACAATTTTATTCGTACTAATATTATAAATGCGAAAGTTCATATGGATGGGTGGATGTTTTTTAGAGTTTGTAGCCTAAACTTCTGAACGGATCTCGATGAAATTTAGCATAGATTTAGAGGATAGTGTAGACGAACACGTAGATCACGGAAATAGTAACGGTGCCCGAGGGGTGCGTATTTTTTTCTTATTTACTAGATAATTACGCAACGTTTCAACTCATTGAGATTTTGCACAGATGTAGAACATAGTCTGAAATAACATTTAGGATGTTTATTAGATCTCCTGAACGGCTCAAAGGATCTACGTGAGATTTAGCACACACGTAAAATAAAGTTTGGAACAGCACATAGGCTAACATTTAAGTTTTTTGTTCCGCACAGTCGGATTCGCGGGTAGAAGCTAGTAAAATAAATCCCGTACATCGGATGTGCAACAAAATTTATAACGTTTAACTTCCGTGGCGTTTCCGTAACGGATACGTGGCTCGTTTGTCTGTACGATTTAAACATTTGTAGGGTAGTTCCAGTTTTATTTAACTTCCTTACGATAGTACGTTATATTGTTTGTATCCGGATACGGAAAAACTTTAAAATGATTTTACAATGCAGTTTCTGTATGTTTGAAAATAAAACCGACTTCGTGGAAGAAATATTCTCGACAAATGCACTGAAAAGTAACATAATAATGTCACGTCCAAAAAGAACTCTCTTCTTTCTTGTATTATGTCAATGTTGTACATTTATTGATATTTCGGGGTCGGTGTCGGTCGAAACAGAACAGTAACATTTTTACCCAGTCACGTTTAAGTTCCAAACTAGGTCGAAACCTACTCCAAAAGGTCAATAATTGTACACATATACATAGATACAGATTTGAAAAACTAATATTTTTTTGGTTTGGGTGTATGTCATTTTATGTATCCACTTGTATCAAATATATTCACTTCAAAGTTGTGTTATAATCGGTAAAGTCCTTTCAACCATTATCCCAAACAAACGTGACCTAGACGGGCAAAAATGAAAGTTAATTCAAGGACACAACTTGACCTTGAATTAAAATTTCATTTGAGGGAAACATTGTGTTGTGGCAAAAAAGCTTTCACATTTGCCAACTGTTTGCCACAAAACAATGTTTGCCTCAATTGATTTGTCTAGTTGATATTTAAAAAAAAAATTAGTACAAATTTATTTTTTCTGCTTAAATAAAAATACTAATTTTGTTTTCCATTACCTGGTAATATTGTTTTTGTGACCAAGTTAAACTATATTATGAATGAGGCATTATATGTCGATACAGGTATACGCGAAACGCTATTCTATTATATTCTTAGCCAAAGCTTATTTGAAAACCTGCAATACTATGTCATACACATAACATTTAACAGTAGTAGGTGCCAGCAACATCTATTGCACGAATTGGCTGGCCAACCAGATGGTAGAAACGAATCTGCAATTGCGAATGTCTATTTTGGCAGTGGTTCCTATTTCAGCAATTCCAGGTGTCTATTTAATCGTCTGCCATCTTGTAATTAAAAAAAAATTATCGGTAAATATAAAATCCATACATTTGAACTGTAGTCACAAGTAACATCGCAATTCGTAACCCACGAGAGCAAAGCCCCCGAACAAATGAGTCGAGTTAATTGCTCGCATAAATCACTCGTACACTGCGGTACAGAATTAATGGGAACGTCGGAGCGCCCTATATCTATACAGAATTAATTGAGCCTCGGAGTACTGTTCTATTGCAACGACATAAACCCAAGTAACCGTGAAATATTTGATGTCCACATGTTCAAAAATACTAACAATATTAATTTAGAAAACATATAAAACCTACTTAGTGTAGAAAAAAGAAAATGACATGATGAAATGACAACGGTTCGACATATCTTATAGAAAATTTAGCGCAGATATAGAACATAATCTGAAATAACTCATAGCATACTAAGAGCATAGCATATGTACATTTACCCGACGTTCTTACGGTGAAGGAAAACATCGTGATGCAAGCTGCACATATCGGAGAAGAAATTCAAAGATATGTGTGAAGTCAACCAACCCGCATTGGGCCAGCGTGGTTGACTAAGGCCTAGTCACCCCTAACTTAGGGTAGGCTCCGAGCCCCTCAGTGGGGACGTATAGTGAGCTGATGATGATGATACTAAGTTTTATTTTAATTCCGCGCGAACGGAATCGCGGGCGACAGCTAGTAAAATTGTTAATGCGTAAGTTAAGATGGATGGATGGATGTTTGTTAGAGTTTGTCACTGTCTGGAAGTACGCATAGGCTACTTTTCATCCCGGAAATAGTTACGGTTCCCGAGGGATATTTAGTTTTTTGTATTTACATATTTACTCAATAATTCCGCAACAGTTCAACATATCTAACTGAAATTAGAGAAAAAAAAAATTAAAGAAAAAAAGAAACTAGAACATATCTTGAATAACACATAGGATACTAAGTTTTACTTCCACACCGCGCAGATGGAGTCACGGGCGTCTGCTAGTATTTTATAGAAATAAAATCCATTCGCATTTTATATAAGACTAGCTGTCGCCCGCGGCTTCGTCCGCGCGTTTTTTTCTAAAACGAAAGATTTTTTCTAAAATAAACATAGCCTTAGTTACTCCTTATTACATAAGCTATCTGCCAAAAAAAGTCCCGTCAAAATCGGTCCAGCCATTCCAGAGATTAGCCGGAACAAACAGACCGACAGACAGACAGACAAAAAAATGTAAAAAACGTTATTTCGGTGTTAGTACCGCATATATATTCGTATACATGTAGAAAAAAACGGTTATTTTAATATTACAAACAGACACTCCAATTTTATTATACATATGTATAGATAACTTATAGTTTTTAACGGTTCCTCATGTCTGTTTTTTTGTTACTTTGAAAAATGACTACATGTTTATGATAGTTACAAACTTTAGTAAACTTGAAACATTAAAGAAACAGCGTCTACAAAGTTTCCTGTTAAACGGCTCACTTTAAAAGCTCAATTAGCTCGAACGAGCTTCACAAGTTTGCGAGCTTTTGGCTCATTTACCACGTTATCACTTACCTTAACTTTGTCGTGATACTGACTCGAACTTTGCTAGACATAAAATAAATATTTAAAATTTTGACAATATTTATAACAAGCTATCTGCTTAACAAATCTTGATCAGTATAGAATAAGGAAGTTATGGCTGTTTTTCTACATTGAATGGGAGTATGGGGAGACCACTATCAAGGTTTTTTTTTATTTTATTATGGGCAGCGCTATGCCGCCATCTCCTTCTCCCCTTGGCATGTGTGGGCCAAGGACGTTTTTATTCCTTACTTTTAGAAATCAGCTACAATTTGTTACAATTCTCATTCTTACATTATTATTATTTAAAACTACATACATACTTAATTTCCTATTATTTGTACATATTAAATTTATTATTCGTGTTCGAATTGTCAAGGGTTGCCAGTAAGCAACAAGGCAGAAATTAGTCTATGTCGATATAGCGTTCAGTTCATAAATAATCAGTTCCCTATTAGTCCTCTGAGTGACTCAGAGTCTTCTCTTAGTTAGGCTTGAGTACGTACGGATTGAGGAAGCTACACTATCACTGGCTATTTATTTATTTAATTCTTTTTGCACAAATACAGTACTTAAACTAAGCTAGTGCAATAGTTATTTGCGCAAGGGCAGCCTTATTGCTATTAGCAATCTCTTACAGGTAACCCAGTGGGACAGAAGCTAGACAAAAACACAAGGGTATATATACATACATATATAAACATACTAGCTATCGCCCATGACTCCGTCCGCGCATTTTTTCTAAAATAAACGTATCCTAAGTTACTCCTTGTTACTTTTTTTTTTTTTTTCGTATTTTTTTTAATAAAAAGTATCCTATGTTACTTCATATACCTCCAAGAATATGTGTACAAAGTTTCATGATGATCGGCTGAGTAGTTTTCGCGTGAAAACGTAACAAACAAACTAACATTCACATTTATATTATTAGTATTAATATAAGAAGGTACTGGCGTTAAATGTGGATGGATACAAAGGTAGAGGAAGACCGAGGAAAGTTTGGATGGATTGTATGCTAGAGGATATGCGTAAGAAAGTTGTGAATTCAGATATGACGGCTGATAGAGATGTGTGGAAACGTAGTACATACTGTGCCGACCCTCCATAGGGACTAGGGCAGGTTGATGAGTAGGGATATAACACAAACAGATATATATTTATAATACAAACATTTACAGCTTACATAAAAATAAAAAAACTTACATATTGCTGCGTACTGGCCACATATATACCAATAAACTTAAAAAGCAAAACAAATCAGGGAGTGATTTTCTTCAGGAGATGGCTATGCAACTGAGATTCAAAGATGGCAAGGGACTTTAACTCACTGGCTACTATAGTCTATATTTTTTAATTCTACGCGTAAGAAGTCGCGGGCAAGAGCTATTTGATATGAATGCCAAAAGATTATGTTTGAGTTGTCCGGAAAATCCAGCCTAACAAATGATACGTATTAATTGCGGCAATAAATCATTACAGCCCTGAGGGAGGGCAGCCCTCTGATCAGGGTGTTATTATCCGATGAGGCTTAATTCGAGTACAATTTGATGGATTATTGATAATGAATCTTTTAAGGATTTATAAATTTTACGGCTTATATGATAATTAAGATTAATGGCGTATTAATATTTTTATATTGATTATAAAATAATATAGGGTTTATTAATCTATGTAATTTTAATAATTTTATCAATGCGAAATGCAATGTTTAAATGGATGGATGTTTGATCCTATCTCCAAATGGAGAAGCTATCTCAATGGATCTCGATTTAAGAGAGTGATATATAACATTTGGAAGAACACGTTAGTTACTTCCTAAGCTTTTTTTTTAATTTCGCGAACAGAGTCACGTGCAAAAGCTAGTGTATAACTACATATATAGTTGAAGTATAAGTTCATTAAACTCGTTGACAATATTTTCAAATGAAATCCCGTTTCTTTCTTGATATAAGTAATATTGATAAATGCAGTTTAGCATATAACATTAAACCTTTATATATATACACTTCACTACATAGTATAAAACAAAGTCGCTTGCTCTGTCCCTATATCCCTATGTATGCTTAAATCTTTAAAACTACACAACGGATTTTGATGCGTTTTTTAAAAAAAATAAATAGAGTGATTGATGAGGAAGGCTTACATGTATATAAACATCCATTAATTAGTGGAGAAATACTGTTATTTTTGAGATTTCTAATGTGATGTCGTAAATAATTACATTTATTCCGCTTACATTGCAAAAAACGCAGGTTTAACCCTACGAGATTTATCAGATTTATACCCGTGCGAAGCCGGAGCGGGCCGCTTGTTTAACATAAAAGTAAATTAACTTTAAAGTGTAGTCAATAGTTTTAAGAAGGTTTTAACTGTGGTAGAGCCTACTTTAACATCTTCGCACGATTAGGCCAGCTTGCATACCGCAATACCACGACCACACAGAAAACAGTCAACAGAAAACAGACTTCAGGTGGAAGCAGTTCTGCCTTTCGTCTGATGAGTGTGCGTTCCTAAGGCCTAATATGAGTCCTTTTTGCCTTTCCACACTTTTCTAATAAGGAAAGCTTGCGAAAGTGGGGACGCGTTGGAAGAGGAAATAATCTCTTTCAATGCTTCTCTTCCGCTGTCATTTAAAGGTCGGCGAAGCATCTGCGATTGCGGATATGTATGGGCAGCAGTCACTTCGCTATATCAGCGATTTCACTTTATAATATATTAAAAAAGGATATATGCAAGAGACAGAATGGTTAGGGACTTCTTCTTCTTCTTTGCCGCTTCAGTCTTGTCAGACTGGTCGTGGTCATTACGTATCAGTGACGTGATTAGGGACTAAAATAATACTTAAAGGTCAAAGTTAAAAATAAAAATGAATAAAAACTTTTAAAAATGTTTAATATCGCACTGAAACAAATTGAATAAACTTTTCTGATATTAAATTTTAATGACGTATATTTGAGAGATTGCGAAGTTTGATGAGGGCTAATTAACAGAGTCCCGCGTCAAAACTCTAAATAGTTAAAAATGTACAAATTAATAAGGTCAAGTATACTTACCTACTTTATGGAGAGTTTATAAAATTTCACTTTTAATTTATCAGTAACTAACTGTCGCCCGCGACTCCGTCTGCGCGAAATTAAAATAAAACTTAATTTCCTATGTGTTATTTCAGAATATATTCTATAAATGTACTAAATCTCCATAATGTTAAGGCGTTGTGGAATTATCGAGTAAATATGTAAATAATAAAAAACTACGTATCTCTCGGGAATCTGACATTTTGAGGATAAACCGTATCCCATGTGTTACTCCAGATTTTGTTTTATATCTTTACCAATTATAATATGTTGAACCGTTACAGAATTATAGTAAACATGAACAAACCAGAATCAATGTATCCGGAACGGTAACTATTTCCAGGATCATTAATAGCCTATGTGTTCTGCCTATCCTCTACATCTATCCTATATTTTATCTAGATCCGATCAGTAGTTTAGGCGACAAACAATAACAAACATCCATCCATCTTTTGTCATCATTAATAAGATTGTAGACAAACTCAACTTTTGCACTTGACTTCGTACATTTAACAAATAAAAAACCTTTCTTTCTTTGATTCAAATTGCGTCTAGAACAGCTGGAGATATATCCATTAATCCAAACTTTTGCAATTATCAAGCAAAATATTTATTTTCACGACTTTCTCTTGTGCACGTATTTCTTGAGGGTAGAACGTCATCCAGCTCTCAGAATCCTAGTATATTTATACTATTATACCCAGTACACTTATACTGGGGTTCTTAGAGCTGGATGTCGTTCTACCCTCAAGCAATACGTGCAGTCGTGGAGTTGCGGAGATTATAATCTATAACTAGGATCAAATTTACCTTATGAATATGACCACTTAGGAGCCGTTCAAGTATTACATAAGCACCATAGAGGGGACATGGTAGGTGGGGCCCTTACATGTGATTACTGTCATCAGAAATTAGCCTAATAAATATTTCTATATTACAACCGTAGCTCTGTGGTTATCAGAAGGTTCACTTCATCACTTATTTTTTTGATCTTAACTATATTTTACAATTAGAATAACAATTTATTTTATAAAATATTATTCTTTTGATTGTCTTAAATAAGTCACTGCCTTATACGTGTTAGGGTTTGTTAATTTATTGTATTTAATTTAACGAAAACAAAATCAATTCGAATTTATGCAATGGCAACATTTTAAGTTGACAAGGAGTGGCGAAGAAAAATAAAAGGCGAGGGTAGAAGCGGTCAGGCATTCTGACGTAGAGCTGGGTAAGGACAAGGTCTTGTTGAAGAATAAATTTGTGTTTCCGATTGAATTGCTTTTCCTTCAGTACAACACCGAGGCATCCTGAGGTTCTATATCTAGTTCACAGTATCGGTATTACTATATACAATATCCTATCCAATGATTTCCCCCGCCCCGTTAATGTTCCATTCCTCCTAACTCTAGTAGACAGTTAACATATAGCCACATAATAGAAATTTTTAATAACAAATAACATTAACTTATAATGTAGATAGTCTAACATTACACGTTTTGTTTTGTCCACAGGATAACAGAATATTTCAGTAGTTACCAGTCAATTTTTTTTTATTCTTCCTCCCTCGTATTTAAAATATATATATATTTCACCAGTCAACTTTTTTTTACTATGATTTTGCGAAATCAAGCCATGGAGGCATACATTAAAAGAGGAAGAAGAACCGTAGCTCATAAAAAAAAACAGAATACATCAAAAGAAAGATGCATATTTGTAGCAATGCTGTAAGGGAGTGTTAGCTCTGCTTACTTTTGATGACATGGAGAAGTAGGTGGTTAAAAATTGTAATAAATATGCTTACGTAATTCTTGAACGGTTCCTTACTATGACATTTAAGTTTTTATTGTATTTAACACTCAATCGTTCTCACAATATAACAATGAACAATACTTTAGTTCTGTGGGAAAATCTCAAATCGGTATTGAAGTCAATTTAGTGCGAACAGTCGTAATTGTTACGAATATGGCAAGCGAAATTGCCAAAGGAAGTATCAATACATAGTATAAAACAAAGTCACTTTCTCTGTCCCTATATCCCTATGTATCCTTAAATATTTTAAACTACGCAACGGATTTTGATGCGGATTTTTTAATAGATAGAGTGATTGAAGAGGAAGGACTATATGTAATATCATCCATTAAATATTGGAGACATACTGTTATAATATTTTTGAGGTTTCTAATGTGATGTCGTAAATAATTACATTTTTTCCGCTTACATTGCAACAAACGCAGGCTGAAGCCTACGTGATTTATCAGATTTATACCCATGCGAAGCAGGCGCGGTTCGCTAGTTTAGATATAAATCATCATCATCAGCTCACTATACGTCCCCACTGAGGTGCTCGGAGCCTACACTAAGTTAGGGGTAACCAGGCCTTAGTCCTAGTGCTTGACTTCACACATATCTTTGAATTTCTTCTACGATATGTGCAGCATCACGATGTTTTCCTTCACCGTAAGAACTTCGAATAAATGTAGATGTTATAATATCATAAATCGAAAAATAGATTGGTAAATTGCGAGTTTCAAACCCAGGACCTGCAAATTACAAGTCAAGAGTTTAACTCCTGAGCCACAAATGCTTTCAAAACTTCCTTAAATAGTAAATTTTAATAAAAAATACTTATATTATTAAAATGCCATAATTTTGGATGTATGTTTATTTGTTATCATATAACTATAGATTAATGTGCAATATTGTATAAAACATTATCTTATTTATTTTTATTTATTTGACATGAACGAAGTCGCGGGTAATTGCGATTATATAATGTAACGTAGGTATAGTTATTTTTATTTGGTAAGATTTTTTTACTCGACTGACAAAGAGATTAATATTTTGTTGCGTATGTGTTTGATTTTATGTATTTGTTTGTATGTATGTATATTCCATTGTGACATCGACGATTTTCAAAAGTGAGGTGTCATTCGATTCGTCTACTTCCATAGAGTGTCATAGTGTATATAATATTGGCATAAGATGCATAAAGTCGACGACAGAAATAAAATTATAAAAAAATTGTAATAACAAGGTCAAATTTTACTCGCTGGTTTTTTATAGCCAAGTCAAAGGTTAATTTTAGTATAATATTAAAGTATCAAGACTACAATATCCAACTTTAACGTCTTTTCACCTCGAAAGCTTTCTATCGGCCATTCCACGACATGAATATAAAACACTTTCTGATATCTTCGACGCGATTCTTCACTGCTCTCCAACTCGCTACCGACATAATCCCTTATCACACAATGCATAACAACGACCAGAATGTATTTGCGTCTACTTCAACATGTTTCATTTCAGGGATATTCTAAAGTACGTATTAAACTGTCGCCCGGGACTCCGTCCATGCGTTCTTTTTCTAAAATAAAAGATTTTTTATAAAATAAACGTAGCCTAAGTTACTTCTTATTACATCAGCTACCTGCCACTGAAAGTCCTATCAAAATCGGTCCAGCTATTTCAGAGATTAGCTGGAAAAAACAGACAAACAGACACACAGATAGACAAAAATGTAATTTTGGTGTATATACCGTATACGAGTATATATTCATAAACATGTAGTAAAAACGGTTATTTCAATATTACAAACAGACACTCCAATTTTATTATATGTATAGATTTCGACTCTTTGGGTACATTTGACGAGTCAGACTCATCATTGGTATGAATAAGCACAGTTACAAATAAGCGTGACTCATCGTTCAAATAAATCGGCACTTAAGGGTTTAAATAATTCCATGTTGAATCTTATATATATATATATATATATATATATATATATATATATATATATATATATATATATATATATATAAAAGAAAGACGTGTTAGTTACACTATTTATAACTCAAGAACGGCTACCGATTTGGCTGAAAATTGGTGGAGAGGTAGCTTAAAACCAGGAGACGGACATAGGATACTTTTTATTATTTTTAACTATTTTCTACGGTTTCGTCAAAAATAAATATAGTCAGTCTCTATAAAACGAGATATTACAAAACCGCATCTGACGGAATGTCAAAACACAAATGACAGCTAAACGTAATATAGTAACCATATTTTATTGTAATATTGTAACCATAGTTAAGTATGAATGAAAATTTGAGAACAGTAAATTTTGTCAGAAATCAATAATCAGTAATAATCTACTAGGTTTTTCTTTATTCCGCGCAGACAAAGTCGCGGGCGAAAGCTAGTTAATTAATTATTAAAAATTAAAAAATAGACTCAATCAAATAGATGGCGTTGTACTTAATTTATACCAATAAGAGGAAAATTTTATTGTTTGCTTTAGGCTCCGAAACCGAACCGATTTGAAAAAATCTTTCACTGTTGGGAAGCTACACTCTCCCCGGATGATATAGGATATTTATTTCATTTGTGCGGTCAAAGTCGCGGGCAAAATTGATAAAAAAGATGAAATTCACTTTAGAAGAAAGTTATAAACATTGTATTATAATTTTATCAAGATTTTGATAACTTTAAATTTTACTTAAACTTGATAATTTTCAAATTTTACTAAAGGATAATGTATAGTTTTTTTTTCACATAGTGTTTGAGTTAATTCGTCCCAAACATATATAAATAGTGAGCATAATGAGCGTCGGTTGCTCAGGGGCTAAGCATTTGACTTGTAATCTGCAGTTCCTGGGTTCGAATCTCGACATGTGTTTTCGATTTAATTTCATAATTGAATTTCATATGTACATTTATCAGACGTTACCGTGAAGGAAAACATCGTGATGCAACCTGCACATATCGGAGAAGAAATTCAAAGATGTGTGTGAAGTAAAAACGCACTGGGCTCTGACTGACTAAGGCTTAGTCTCCCCTAACTTAGGGTTCACTACGAGCCCCTCAGTGGATACATAAAGAGAGCTGATTATGATATAGAAATAGTAATCTTTCTTCTTTATTTTTGTCATTTTATTTAATTTTTTTGTCTTTTATTCTTCTTTACAATACTGTAAATTTAATATGAAAACGTAATGTATTTTCAATCAAATAATGCCGGTCACCAAACTCCAAGTTTATAGTGCACTTAATTTTGGACCGGCTCCAAGAAATTGCATACGATGGCCCGGGTGAAATCCATTGCGCTACCCGCCGGATATCCGGACAAAATTTATATTGGAAATTATAGGTAACCTCTAATATTGTCGTTTGCAAAGTCAATTTTAAATCGTATTTATTGGATTGACTTGTATTTTACAGTAGTATAATTCAATACAATTTCCCTTACTTTTTAACAAACAAACATACAGACGAATTATGAATCAAAGTTTTAATCTGTCATCACCATCTCTCTGTCTTTATTTACTCTTTGAAATACATCGGATTTTTGTTAAACAGAAACATTTATATTTTTTACAGTCTTCGCTCCTTAATCATGTCAGTTTAAAAAATGATTAGAAGCCAAATATGAGTTGAGAGTTGAGTTCCGTTAAGCTGTTTTGCAAATACCTACAACTTTAAAATCCATCAAAACATTCGCGTTTATAATATTGGTAAGATATAGTTTCACTTAACACGGGTAAAACCACCTGACCGTGTTAAAGGGACAAAGGGTTTAGAAACTTATCATGAAAGACACAGCTGGCTTCCTACAGAATGCTAATTACTTTTATACAAAGCTATCAATATTGGGTATTGATTTAGACCCATACCTTCCCTTGGGGTCGCCTAAAGTTTAATAAAGGTACAGACTGCGACGTAAATTTCTTTTGACTCATGTTATTAGGTCTAAAACACACGGGCTAATAGCTTCCAGGCCTCTTGTACACGAGGTTACGTAAAGCGCTTCAAACACAAGGAAACGTAGTTTTTTACATTATAAGATGACACACGAGCTAGCGGTCACCTATCCTATCCTTTATCAATGGCAGACGGGACATACAGAAAGAGAATATTTTCCCTTTCCATGCATCCTCTCCTTCTCCGTCATATAAGAAAAGGATGGGAAAAATGGGATCACTTTGCCAATCAATGTCCAAGTTATGTTTTTATCAAGTAGATTGGTTCGCTTAGTGAAGTCATGTTGTCTTCCCGTACTCTATATGACTTGAACTTTGAAGCGGTAACACTATTTCATACAGAACTTTCAAATTAAGTCTTAGCCAGAACACGTATAGTACAAACCCACTAATTTTGTTAAAATATAAAATTCTACTAGAATATTTTTTAGTAGAATAAAAAGAATATAGAAGAACGTAGCCTATATTTTGTTCCAAACTTTTTTCATTTGTGCCTAATTTCAAATAGATCTATTAGCCGTTCTGGAGATACTTATAAAGTTAATAAAGTAATCCATCCATCTAAGTAACCGCATTATGATAGCAAGAATAATCTTGTTATTTATAATTTAACAGATAAATTAGTTGTGTAATTTAATTCAAAAGAAAATAAATAGCAGTGTTGTGAAAAAGTGTCGCATAATGAAATCCTTGTAAAGCCATTGTACCAGGAGAACATAAATCGTTACGGATAACCTCCCAAGCTCTCCCTATCTTAAATTACTAGGATTTATCCAAAGTGCTGTGTGGTTTGGCTTAACGGACGATGCAAGTTAGTTGCGAGATAGCAAACATGAGTTTAAAAATAAAATATTAAAAAAATAGTTTTGAATTCATTTTTAACTAGTAATACTCTGTAAATAACCTAACCTAAAATAACCAGATTGACTGCGGCAATCTATATCTATACATATAATAAAATTGGAGTGTCTGTAATATAGAAATAACCGTTTATTACTACATGTATATGAATATATATATACGGTACATACACCGAAATAACATTTTTCATTTTTTGTCTGTCTGTCTGTTTGTTCCGGCTCATATATGAAATGGCTGGATCGATTAGACGGGACTTTTATAGGCAGGTAGCTGATGTAATAAGGAGTAACTTAGGCTACGTTTATTTCAGAATAAAACTTTTATTTTAGAAAAAGAACGCGCTAACAGAGTCGCGTTTCATACATATATAAAAACGGTTATTTCAATATTACATTTATATATGTATAGATTTTGAATATATTTTTTTTGTGTGGAAACCAAACTAACAATACTAAACCACAGGCAAAGATTTAACAAAATGGCATCGGTTTAATTCATTCGTTATTCGATGCACGTACTGTCAAGCTCAATTGTAACAATGTATCGAATTTATCGTCTGCATTGTACGAGTACGTAGTATTCAATCAAAGTAAACGAGTATGAAGGAAACAAAATCTATATCCTAACATCATACGCGAAATTTTGTAAGAATATATGGCTGTATGTTTGTTACTCTTTCATGCAAAAACTACTCAATGGATTTCTATCAAACTTTACAATAATATAGCTTACACATAAGAATAAGACATAGGCTATCATTTATGAAGATATTGTGTCAATTATCCAAAATATAACGATATATGATAAGTGTAATATTTCGATGGTTTTTTGTTTAAAGATATCTCCAGAACCGTTCAACAGAACTTGATGAAATTTGGCACGGATATTGAATACAATCTGGAAAAATACATAAGCTTACTACTACTTACTATGTTTCTTTTTCAATACCATGTAGACGGAGTCGTGGGTAAATGCTTATATTATATAAAACAAAGTCAAGTTTCAATATTTTTAAGTCGAGAACGGCTGAATTGATTTTTATGATTTTTACGTTACTGGATTTGTCTTCAGGAATAGGATAATAAATCTATACATATAATAAAATTGGAGTGTCTGTTTGAAACATTGAAATAACCGTTTTTACTACATGTATATGAATATATATACGGTACATATACCAAAATAACAATTTTTACAATTTTTGTCTGTCTATCTGTCTGTTTGTTCCAGCTAATCTCTGAAATGGCTGGACCGATTTTGACGGGACTTTTATTGGCAGGTAGCTGATGTAATAAGGAGTAATTTACGTTTGTTTTAGAAAAAAATACTCTTATTTTAGAAAAAGTTAGACAGCTAGAGTTAAAATATAATACTTATGAAAAAAAAATATAAAACTTGTGGGGGTTTTTTTTTTTTTTGTTGGTGCTAATTTATTGCCTCTTAGGTGGAACGAAATTCTGGGTGTCAGCTTGTATGAATTTACAAAGATTATTAAGGTAGACGATGCTGAAATTCTCCTTGACACTGATGCCATAGATTAGATTGGTTTACGAAACAGTCGTTATCATATTCCAGGACACCCGGAGATATTGAATAACCGGATATTCATAAAAAGCCGCATATTTCCTGAGGCGGTTGATTGATTGTATTTTTGACGTCGATTTTCGTCCCAGATTGCTTTTTATTATTTTATTTTTTATGCTAAAATGTGTTGTTTTAACAATATGATACACCTTTAAAAAACATACCTTTTATGTACTTATACATTAGTTTTTACTTTTTAGCAAAAACCTTTTTAAAATTAATAATCACCATTATTTATTGCAATTCATTACGATTATCAACTAAACGAATTAAAATAAAACTTAGTAGGTAGCTTATGTATCCATCCTTCATTCTTTGTTTTATATCTGCGATAAATTTCATCGAGATCCTTTCCACCTTCAAACCAACATTGATTATCATCATCACCAGCTCACTTCACGTCCTCATTGGGGTGTTCGGAGCCTACCCTTATTTAGGGGTGCTTAGGCTTAAGTTAACAACGCTGGCTTGCTTGGTTGTCTTCACACATTTCTTTGAATTACTTCTCCGATATGTGCAGGTTGTATCATGATGTTTTCCTTTACTGTGAGTACGTCGGGTACATATTGATTTTCGAAAATCGAAAAACACATTGGTACATCGTGGGATTCAAACCAGGACCTGTAGAGTATAATTCAAGTGCTTTGCCCCTGAGCCACCGACGCTCATCTAAACATACGCATTTATAATATGAGTAAAATCATCACTAAATAGTATAAAACAAAGTCGCTTTCTCTGTACCTATATCCCTATGTATGCTTAAATCTTTAAAACTACGCAACGGAATTTGATTCGGTTTTTTTTTAATAGATAGAGTGATTGATGGTTTATATGTATAATAACATCCATTTAATAGTGAAGAGATGCTGTTATATTTGAGGTTTCTAATGTGATGTCGTAAATAATTATATTTATTCCGCTTACATTGCAAACGTGGGCTGAACCCTACGAGATTTATCAGATTTATACCCGTGCGAAGCTGGAGCGGGCCACTAGTTCCCGAATAAAATTCAGTACATTGCGTCATGCGAACGCTTATAAATTAATTCCGAGTCATCGAGCACAATCCAATGCAGTACAAATGATGGATGCAGTGTCCAGTCGACCGCTTGAAATATACTGTTGAAGTTAAAGCAAAATAAATTTCACCTGCACTGAAATAAATCAACTATTACATTGTTAAAATTATTTATTGAACAGTGAAAATTCTTTAAATAATATGTAATAAAATAAACTGTTATGTAAATAACAGTAGAAAGCGCCAGCAACAATAACTGTTGCACGAATTGGTCTGCTTTGCAGGTGTAATACCACAACCACACAGAAGACAAGCGTCAAGTGGAACTAATTCCACTTTCGTATGGTGAGTCTGGTGCCGAAGGTCTAATTGTAATCCTATTTCCTTCCAGCAATTTCCTTATAAGCAAAGGATGGGAAAGGAAAGTGGATTTAACGGAGGAGGGGACTTATAGCAAGGGGTGATATACTCTTTTCCTGTGTCTCTTTCTCCGTCAATTAAAGGTAGGCACCGCATCTCCAATAGCGGATGTCTATGGGCAGCGGTCGCTTCGCTATTTAGCGAATTCAGGTGGTCGCTTGCTCGCTTGCCACCTTTTAATATAAAAAAATGTAGCTGAACTGTTTGGTAGACAAGTGGTTTTCATTCTGCCAAAGAGATGGCATACTGGCCACTAAGACCTTTGCCTTTTTGATAATGAATACATATATATGAGCGAAACGAAATGGAGTAGTGAACAGATATTAATGAATTAATACGTATATAGTTTTTCGGTCCTAATTATACAATAAGTAATTATAATTAATAATTATTAAAAAATTACAATAAACCCGACTGCGTAAACCATTATGACATTCTATTTCACAAAATGTCCATTATAAGAGTCTAGCCTTTGCTGGCGAATTTATCCGCGCGGAATTAAAAAAAAACATATTAAGTAGACCACGTGTTCTTCCAGACTAGATTCTGCATCTATTCCAAATTTTGTCGAAATCTGCTAAGCTGTTAGACACATGTCCTAACATCCACTTTTGAATTTATAAATTTTAGGCACAATTAAACATACTAATTATGTACATATTTAATCCCAATAAATTTCACCTTACGATCATGAATGAATGAATATTTATAATATTATTTAAACGAAGTAAGTTAAAAATTTCACGAAAGCTTAAGATGAAATGAGATCAAGTGGTCGGGTCACAGACTCCGGTGCGTACCTACACAAGGGCGCAATTTAAAATTTAAAACTGTAAGAAGGCGTTTCATGTAACATATTATACTTTAATAAATAAAATATATGGAAACACCTTTAAAATGTTACCAAGTAAGTCTACAAAACTAGATATTTAGAAGCTTTTATTTAATTTTCTTTTGTATGTATGTATGTTTGTATGTTTACAAATCTTGTAAGGAAGATTTGAACCACTTCCAATAGACCAATTAAGCTGAAATTTGGTATACTAACTTGGATGACCATACAATAAGATGGTACCATGGAGCCGATCTGATGATGAGGTTGGAAGGTGACCATAGATACTTTGGTTCTTATGGATCGATTGAGTTGAAATTTGGTACGACTTTTTAACTTCGGTACAATACAATGATAAAAGCTTGTTTTTAAAATATTTTTTTCTACGATTACATTTTGATGAAAAAATTAATAATATTTAAATGTAATGATTTTAACTTTACAATGTAGCTTTTGCACACGACTCCGTCCGCCCTGAATTAAAAAAAGAAACTTGATTAGTAGCCTTTGTGTTCTTCCAGACTATGTTCTGAATCTCGGCCAAATTCCATCGTTGAGCGTTAATATTAGACGTAATAGATAGAATAGTATAGTCTCTGTCTCTCAAAGTGCCTCTCCATTACTGGAGGTTGGCCGTCAGCTCAGCGAACTTTTGCCTATCTTGGGGCAAATTTTTTTGTGACTGCCTTGTCACTGTTTGCCTTGAAGAGGTATTTACAGCTTCACCGGGCTTAAGGTGTCCAAGCGCATATGGCTTAGAATTGACTCACAAATCCCTCTCGGTGACTATCATCGAGTGCGGTTGGTGAATCCCGGGATCTCCAAAGGAATGCACCGGGATTCTACACATTTTTGTGTGTTACGCCTTAAGAAACAATTCTAACCGTGAGCAAAAAAAAACGGGTCGGGTAAGAAAGTGTGAATATCTCGGAAGATAAAGACGGCAGCTTATTAAAATAAAATGTGCATGATTGACAATTAAATATCCTTAAAATAAAATATTTTTATTAATTTATTTACATTTCATTAAAAAACAGAAACTTAAACGAAAAAGGATATCTTACGTAAACTTGGATAATACAGTATTTTTCATTAAATTTTATTTTTATTTAGATTTAGTACTTAATAAGCACTAAGTAATAATTTATTTTATTTAAAGGATATTTTTGACTATCATGCACAATTTATTTAAGTTAGCTAGCGTCTTTATTTTCTGAAATATTCAAACTTTCTTTTTCTTAATCGATTTTTGCTCACGGCTATATTACAATCTGTTTTAAATCACTGGCTTTATTAAACTATTATTAAATGCTTAAGATAAGTTACGGTGACTTACAAAATTAAAAAGAAATCAATGAAGAAATTCATGTCGGTGCCTCTCCTTGCTATATTGAGATATATAACGACCGCACTGAAGTAAACGACAAAGGTCGAGTCCCAAAATCGACATTACTCAAGGGGAACCTTTTTGATCCGTTTTTTTTATTACAATATTTTCTTTGAAGTGGATGTATCATTTTGTTATTGGCACGTAATTCATTCTTATGGTGATATTGTGATTTAAGGAATTTTTATATTTTCCTATTAAATATTATTTAATCTTCAAGTTAAATAATGAATAGATAGTTACAATATTTTTAACTAGCGGCCCGCTCCGGCTTCGCACGGTTATAAATCTGATAAATCTTTTAGGGTTCAGTCTACGTTTGTTGCAATGTAAGCGGAAAAATGTAATTATTTACATCACATTAGAAACTTCAAAAATAACAATATTTCTCCACTATTTAATGTATGTTATAATACATATAAACCTTCCTCTTCAATCAGTCTATCTATTTTAAAAAAAACCGCATCAAATTCCGTTGCGTAGTTTTAAAGATTTAAGCAGTCAAGGGGACATACAGACAGAGAAAGCGACTTTGTTTTATACTATGTAGTGATATATCGTCGCTTAAGAACCAGCATTGAACATCTAAAATTCTTACGAAAATGGGGTTAGAATGCTTCCTTATGTTAAATTTCGCGCCAAGTGAGTGTGATGTGTTTTGTGTCTTTATTTGGTCGCTTAGAACGTCACGACCTACAATTCCGTCACCATGGCACAACTAAAATAATCTAGCAGCGACGCACATTTACCACAGTTTCCTTCCCCTGAAAAGTAGGCAAATCGTAGATGTGCGATGCTGGTTCTTAAGCGACGATATACTAGAAGGGCGCATAACAAGCGGCCACTTCAATTCGCCAAAGAAGGGAAGCAACCGCTGCCAATAGTCGTCGGCAATTGCAGATACTACCGTTAATCGACAGACGAGGAGACGCAAAGATAATATTTCCTTCCTCTTCCCCTTCCCCTTCCCATCCCATCTATATAAGAAGAGAGTAGGAAGGTAAAGAGCACTAAAATGAGACTGAATGAAAGAAAATTTTGTTTTGAATCAAAGCTTTTTACGGACGCTCTCGGTAAGGTCTTTAGGTTTATTATAGTACAAGGTGATGAACGAACAAGCGGTCACTCGAATTCGGCAAATTAGCGAAGCGACTGCTGCCCACAGACATACGCGTTTGCATGTTCTTTTTGTTAGTTTGTAGTTTTTTCATCGTGTTTACTATAAAAATGAATGACATCAAGTTGTATACAGTTTAGTTTTTTTCACTTAAGCACATAGTACAAAAGGAGGCTGACAATCTGTGAAAGTCTAAAATCAGTAAAACATCAACACAAAATTATGTAAAAAGACGTATTTATTTAATTGCCCACGTCTTCGTTTGTGCAGAATTAAAAAAATCACCATAAAATATGTAGCCTATATCACACGGGGATAGAGTAGCTTCTTTAAACGTAAAAAAAAAAACAATACGGTTCAGTAATTTAAAAACCAATTTACAATAAACAAACAAATCTTTCCTCTATATTATATTAGATGCCACATGCATTACAGACTCAAGAAATTACATACATACATACAACCATTTTCCGAATAAATCATTTTTTCCGTATTATTTAATAATTTGTATCCTTTTGAAGTCGGGCCAATAAATTGCTTTTGCAATTGACTGGGGAAAATCCAATTTCACGTGGAAGCAATAAACTATACCAATGTGTCCACAGCCGGTGGAAGATTATCAACTGCAGTGTTTATAATCTATCTATGTATATACATATGTACATATAATAAAATTGGAGTGTCTCTAATATAGAAATAACCGTTTTTTACTACATGTATTTGAACATATATACGGTACATGCACCAAAATAACATTTTTACAATTTTGTCTGTCTGTCTGTTTGTTCCGGCTAATCTCTGAAATGACTGGACCGATTTTGACGGGATTTTTATATGCAGGTAGCTGATGTAATAAGGAGTAACTTAGGCTACGTTCGTTTTAGAAAAAATCTTTTATTTTGGAAAAAAACGCGTGTACGGAGTCGCGGGCGACAGCTAGTGTTTAATAAAATACAACCGACTGTCGATTAGGGCATATGTTAATATAGGTTTTCACTCCTATGGTTTTCGAAACGAGTGACCTAACCTAACCATAATTAAAAACACAGACGGATTGTAACTCTATTAGACAAAATAGCGCTATCTATTGGCGGCATTTTGAATCAAAGATTTTGATTTTTTTTTTTTTTTTTCAGCTTTTGTAATGTTGTAAACGGTTGTGAACGGCTGGACCGATTTTGATGGGACTTTTTTTGGTAGATAGCTGATGTAATAAGGATTAACTTAGGCTATGCTTATTTTAGAAAAAAACTTTTTTTTTTAGAAAAAAAACGAGCGGACGAAGTCGCGGGCGAGATCTAGTTATACACATAAACCTTCCTCTTCAATCACTGTATTTATTAAAAAAACCGCATCAAAACCCGTTGTGTAGTTTTAAAGATTTAAGCATACATAGATATAGGGACAGAGAAAGCGACTTTGTTTTGTACTATGTAGTGATATATATATTTATACATATTAACCTGTTTATAACTCAGGTTATAATATGTTGTTATTCCTCTTGCTTCCTCAGTGGAAACAGCTCTGGAAGCATTGGCAGGTATAAGTTAAGTATACTTAGGTAATACAAACTTGACAAAATAGTCGTTGAAAACTTTTAGGTAGTTTCCTTTCACGCTACGTCGTAGCACTTCGTAGCCGTACGTAGGCGTGCTACGAACAGCACTCAACCATCAAGCGGATGAAAGCTCTACGTAGTAACCCAAATTGCTTTACCGAATTGAATACCAATGAACTTTGACATACGGATATAAGTTAGCGCTTTCGAAATTCAAGTACATATATTTGAATTTATTATTCTGATTGTTGCGTAATCCAATTTCATTATCATCGTTTAATATTCAAGTGATACGCTGACGGTCTAATACTGAAATTTCACATTTAAACTATACTAGCTCGCCCCCGCGACTCTGTCCGCGCGTAATTAAAATAAAACTTTGAATCCTATGTGTTATGGCATACTATGTTCTATATCTGTGCTAATTTCTGTAAGATTTGGTAAATCGGTGAGAAATTATCGAGTAAATAAAAAAAAATACGTATCCCTCGGGCACCGTAACAATTTCCGGAACCAAAAGTAGCCTATGTGTTCTTCCAGACTATCCCGTACATCTATGCCAAATTTCAGCGAGATCTGTTCAGCCGTTTAGGCTACACGCTCTAACATCCATCCATCCATCCATCCATCTAAACTTTCACATTTATAGTAAAATTAAGGTTAAGATTATAATATTATTAGGCAGCGGTCACTTCGCTATTTCCGCGATTTCAGGTGGACACATGCTCGTTTGTCACCTTGTAATGTATGAATAAAGTATTGAAACAAATTAATCTTATTTTCCAGTTAAACGTATAAAAGTTAAAAAATTATAATGGCTTGAAGTAAAACTGAAATAAAATGAAATTATCTACGTACAAGTTATATCATAAAGAAAGCTTTAACGATCAAATTCTATATGAAATAGACGGTCGAGGAAATTGTTTCCGAAATGAAATTCTATCTACAAAAGGTCGGAAATGACTCTGAGCAGAACTGATAGGAACGTAATATAAAAATTTTCATTAAACTTTAAAATATTGCTTCATAATTTTGCTCTATTCTTTGATGCTTAAAAGAAACCATACATATATTAAATATGTGTGTAAAACATAAATTTTAACTAATAATCTTCTAGTCAAATGAGTGTCCATCGTAGGATTTGATCGTACTGTAAAGGACTGAGTAAAACACTAGTTACTAGACTAGACTAGACAATTGTATAACGAGGATCTAATCCTGGACCTGTGTATAAGTCAAGACCTTAACCACTGTGCTACCTTTGACTAATGACAATGTAGTTTTCTTGTATCAGTAGAAATCTTACGAAGATACTTTGCTATTGGGGGAAAGACAGTGTTTTATGAGACTTATAACCACTCTGTACACCACGATGTCCCGGGATCTCTAATGGAACGCACCGGATCTCTCTGCAATGAGCCGGTGCCTTCCATTGGAGATCCTCGCATGGTAACTCATTAAGAAAGGAAATCATTTTATCAGGGGTACACGCCAGCAAAAACTTTTAACAGTGGTAAAGCCCGCTTTAACATCTTCGCACGAATCGGCCGGCTCGCCCGGTGTAATACCACGACCACACAGAAGACGGGCGTGAAGTGGAATTCATTCCCCGTTTCGTTTAATGAGTGTGGTGCCGGAGGCCTAATTTTTTAATTTTGTTCTTTCCCTTCCCACCCTTATCTTACAAGGAAAGGATGGGAAGGGGAAGTGGACTTGACGGAGGAGCATACGCATAGGAAGATATAATAAAATATCCACTTTCAGTGCGTCCTCCTCCTTTGATTAAAGGTAAGCAACGCAACTGTAATTGCGGATGTCTATGGGTAGTGGTCACTTCGCTATATTAGCGATTTTAGGTGGCCGCTTGCTCGTTTGCCACCTTGTAATATAAAACAAAAAATTATCACACAGAAGAAAAGTATCAAATGTAAGCAAGACCGCGTTTCATCTGATGAGTGTGCGTGCTAGAGGCCTTACTAGCCTTACTACTTACTACTCTTCTTATAAGGAAATTGGAAGCTATATTGACAGAAGAGCGGATGCATAAAAAGGGAAAATACCTCTTTATGTACATCCCTTCCACCGTCAATTAAATATAGGCCATGGGCAACGATAGCTTCTCTATATAGGCGAATTCCGGCTTCTTATTCGTTTGGCACCTTATAAAATAAAATTATTATTTGGGTATAAAACGCAACAACCAACTAGTAACTTTATTATCTAAATTCGTAGTAGTATTGAGGGTGTTCATTTCTAAACTCATACCGTTTTGTAGCTTACAAATTTCCTCGAAATACCACTTCGGAATAACTCAATATCAAATCCCGACACAGGTGTAAATGCTCGAAATTCCGACCTCCATTTCCGACGAAATACGTAGCACATCGTACAAGTTTCCAATATATGCACCACCAGATATATCTCTAATCCGAATTTAGGTTACCTTACATTGGGTATGATTCAACGATAATTTTTATTCTGTTATTATACGACTAGGAGCGTCGGTGGCTCAGAGGCTAAGCACTTGACTTACAATCTGCAGCGGGATTCGAACTAGGAAGTTCGAATCCCGCTTTATACTAATGTGTTTTTCGATTTTCTAATTTCATATGTACATTTACCAGGCGTTCTTACGGTGAAGGAAAACATCGTGATGCTGCACATATCTGAGAAGGAATTCAAAGATGTGTATGACGTCAACAAACCCGCATTGGGCCAGCGTGCTTGACTAAGGCCTTGTCACCCCTAACTTAGGGTAGGCTCCGAGCCCCTCAGTGGGGATGTATAGTGAGCTGATGGTAATTATACGATATTTAACTAATATTATAAATGCGAAACCTTAGATGGATAGATGTTTCTTAGAAGATATCTCCTGCAATTTCATGACGAATTTCAAAATTGTATTATTTATTTATTTATTTATTATATCAAACAGAGTAAAAAATACATGATTACTTTAAGAGTGTGTATAAACCCACAGCGGGTTTGTTTCGACACTCTGTGTACTACGCAATAAAATTATCAAAAGTAAATTAGTAGGTAAGGTAAGATTTTTTTTTAACGCTCATATTTAACGCTCGAATTATAGTCCGATAATATTGTTCTACTAATAAATTATATTCTACTTTTTGATGTATAGGAATTACTTTGCAATATTTAAATAAATTTAGAGGATCATTAGAATACCTAACTTTTACTTTGTGAGGTGTTATTAGTTTTAATATTTTATATTGTATGTTATATATTTGATTCAGATATGTTTTATACGTTCTTCCGTAGCTACTTAATCCGTATGATATTATACTATCGACTAAAGCCTTATACATAGTGACTAGGACATTGTATGGAATCCTATCTTTAATTATGTAAAATTTAGCCATAATTGCCCTCAGCTTATCACATGTCATGTTAATATGCCGTGACCAGCTGAACCGATCATCTATAACCAGACCAAGGTATTTATGTTCACGAACCTGCTCAAGAGGTACACAGTTAGACGTGCAACTGCCATTGTGGAGACACGTGTGACTGTGTGCCAAAATTTTGATAGTTTTATTTGGAAAGCATTGATTGTGACTTGAACGTACATGAATAAATTTAGTTTTGTCAGCTGTCATTGAACTGATAATATTTCAATGTCATGTGCTTGTAACGTATTCCTTTGACTTTTGACACATTTTTTCAATTCTACTAGCGATATCCCTTATCGAATGTTATTTTGACTAAGGGAGATAGATTGGCTTATCGGCTCAAGCTTAATTAGCACATAGGTAGAAAATAGTCTAGAAAACGAGTACTTTTAATCGGGTGGATTAAAAGTACTCGTCGTCGGATTAAAAGGACGGAGTCGTGGTCAAAAGATAGTAGATATTATATATAAAACTTATGTTTACGTGTAGAATACATGATGTCACAATCGTACGTGTAAAGATACAAAAGAAACATTAACCACTTATCGGGAAAAACAGTCCATTGCTTTACTGTTCTGTCTTATTACTTATCTGTAAGAACACTTAAATAGTAGCCTACGTTTTTTTCCAGACTATGTTCTACATCTGTGCCAAATTTTAGTGAGATCTATTTAGCTGTTCTGGAGATACATATGTAGTAGCACACATCACACAGCTTTTGATCGCAACTCCATCCGCATGGAATTAAAAAAAAATACTTATTTAGTGGCCTATGTATTCTGCCAGACTATTTTATACATTTGTACCAATTTTCGATTCGATTCGAGGATCCGATTGTTCTGGAGATATCAAACACCCATTCATCCATCTACATTCGTATGAATTAACAACTAAGATGAGGATTGTATAACAGTTGTTAAAATTATCGATAACCCAGTATAGCTTAGTAATTGCTATATGTAGTTCGTCTATTAAATCTGCACTAAGGGAATACCTTAGTGGCAGCTAGTAAGTCATTCATTCACCGGCTCTCTGTATATATGTATAAACAGGCTTTGGCGCAACAAGGCCAAGTGGCCGCGGCACACTCCGCTTCTGTTTTTCGACGACTCCAACACGTTTTCATTAAAGTTTTTTTATTCTTACACTTTCCCGACATGAACATTTTCAGCGCGAAAAATGGTTTATTTTCAGTAAAAAAGACACTTTTGCACACAGTGTAGTGAAGATTTGTGGTGTATATTTTCAGATAGTATAATTTTTTTATATTATAAGGTGACCTGCGAAAATAGTCAAGCGACCGCCCTTAGAGATCCGCTATTGCAATGCGTTGCCTAAAATTGACGGAGAAGGAGACAGACGAAAAGAGTATATCGCAAGTTCCTATAAGTGTCCCTTCTTCGTCATATCCACTTTTCCTTTCCATCCTATCCTTATAAGAAAAGTGTGGGAAAGGAAAGAGGATTACAATTAAGCCTACGGCACCACACTCATCAGACGAAACGCGGAATTAATTCCACTTGACGCCAGTCTTCTGTGATCGTGGTATTACACCGGGCGAGCCTATTTTGCTGGCGTGTACCACATATGTTTCGAATTGAATGCTACCACCAGTAAGGGGTATTATAGTATTAGGTGACAAACGAGCAAGCAATAACCGAAATTCACGAAAATAGTGAAGCGACCGCTTCCCATAGACACCTGCATTTACAGAGGCGAAGTCTTCCTTTAATCGACATAGGTGGGTTACAGGAACAGGATTTCGAATCCGTATTCATCCTATACCATCAGCTATAAACGTCCCCACTGAGGGGCTCGGAGCCTACACCAAGTTAGGGGTGACTAGGCTGTAGTCAACCACGCTGGCCCAATGCGGGTTTACTTCACACACATCTTTAAGTTTCTTCGCAGATATGTGCAGGTTGCATCACGATGTTTTATTTCACCGTAAGAACGTATATGTACATTTGAAATTTAAAAAACACATTGGTACATGGCGGGCTTAGCCCTTGAGCCACCGAAGCTGTATTCATCCTATCCCCCGCCAAGTCTTCCCTTTTCTATCATTTGCGGTAGAAAGGGAAGAGAAACTAAAATTGGGCCGTCGTTGGGTCACTCATCAGACGAAAGTCGTAATTGCTTCACGCCTGTCTTATGTGTAATCAAGGAAGATGTTAAAGCTGGTTTTGCACTTACTAATGAAAATGATTGGTCAGTGTAAAGAAAGTATCGTACAGGGACTCAGTTGAAGAATATAATGCTCATGCAAAAGTACGCAGGCCTTAGCAATTAATAAAACGGTTATCGCCTGCGGACATTATGGCTTGAGTGTACAAGAAATCTCTCGCGCCACACATATGGGCACTAATGACTAACTACAAAACCTTTATCTAATAAAAATTTCTAGAAAAGCACTTTAACTACTTATTTAATATTTTACTAGCTGTCGACCGCGACATTTGCGACTTCGTCCGCGCGTTCTTTTTATAAAATAAAAGATTTTTTCTAAAATAAACTTAGCCTAAGTTACTCCTTATTACATCAGTTACCTGCCAATAAAAGTCCCGTCAAAATCGGTATAGCCATTTCAAAGATTAGCCGGAACAAATAGACAGACAGACAAAAATTATAAAAAATATTATTTTGGTGTATATATATTCATATTACAAACAGACACTCCAATTTTATTATATGTATAGATTAAAAATTAATAATTAGTGTCAACGATCTTAATGATATATGTTATTCTTTATTATATAACATTTTCTCTACTAAAAATAGTAAGAAACAGTTAATATAATAAAAATCCTATTGTCTTACAAATTAAAAGAAATTTCTTTCATTTCTTCCGAAGCTCCAGCGACTGGAAATAACAATGAGATATTCTCTTGCGTAAAGTAATATCTTGATGTATTCATAAATTAAGTTTATAATTAAATATAAACTGAACAATTCTGTGAGAAAAATACCTTCAAAAGGGGTTGAAAAATACCTTCAAAAGGGGGTTGAAAAATCGAATACAAAGATATCACAAACGAAGTTTGTTTTTAGATAGCGAAGCGATCGCACATGATCAGGACCTCATCATATTGCTTTGGAAATATCGACGAGGACTGAACATTCCAAAATTTTATACGAAACTAACTTTTTCCCGCGACATCATCCACGCAGTATTACCTACTAGATGTCGCCCGCGACTCCGTCCGCGCGTTTTCAAAATAAAACTTAGTATCCTTTGTGTTATTCCAGACTATATTCTATATCTGTGCAAAATTTCAGTAAGATATGTTGAACCGTTGTGCAATTTTTTAGTGGTAGAGCCCGCTTTAACATCTTCGCACGAATGGGCCGGCTCGCCCAGTGCAACACCACGACCACGCAGAAGACAGGCGTCAAGTGGAAGCAATCCTGCGTTTCGTCTGATGAGTGTGGTGCCGGAGCCCTAATTTTAGTCTTCTTTCCCTTCACATCCTTGGCTTACTAGGAAGGGATGGGAAGGGGAAGTGGACTTCACGAAGGAGAGGACGCATAGGAAGAGGAAATATTCTTTTTCAGTATTTCTCCTCCTCCGTCGATTACAGGTAGGCAACGCATCTGCAATTGCGGATGTCTATGTGCAGTGGTCACTTCGCTATTTTAGCGATTTCAGCCTCTAGCTCGTTTGCCACCTTGTGATATAAAAAAAATTTCAAGTAAATGATAAAAAACTAAGTTTGCCTCGGGCACCTTTCCTGGATCAAGTAGCCTATGTGTTCTTCCAGACTATCCTCTACACCTGTGCCGAATTTCATAGAGATCTGTTCAACCGTTTAGGCTACAAACTCTAACAAAAATCCATCCATCTAAACTTTCGCATTTATAATATTATATTAAGATTAAGTTAGCACCTGGGGATAGTGTAACTTCTATACAGTGAAAGAATTATTCAAATTAATTCAGTTTATAAGCCTTTTCAATATAAACAAACAATCAAATCTTTACTATATATGATATTAATATAGATGTAACAATAAATAACAATTTAACATTTAATTTTTTACGTGAATGGAGAAATTAAATACATAACTTTTGCCAACTAAATTCGCGTAACTAGACAGAAAGTGAAATAGTATTATTTAAGTGAACAAAGTGCTTTCAAGTTTAATATAATAACTTTTAATAAAATGTAGTCTAAGTATCTGAGAATGAGTTGCGAAGCAATAACTTAGTTCTCGCTGCCTTACTTGACCTATTTCATTTTATATCTTGTGAACACTGAAATAGACTTACGACAAATTAATTATATTTAATAAAACAAACTAGCTGTTGCCCGCGACTCCGTCCGCGCGTTCTTTTTTAAAATAAAATATTTTTTCTAAAATAAGCGTAACCTAAGTTACTCCTTATTACATCAGTTACCTGCCAATAAAATACCGGCAAAATCGGTCCAACCATTTCAGAGATTAGCCGGAACAAACAGACAAACAGACCGAAGACACTCCCATTTTATTACATTATACATGTAGGCAATGTCTATGGGTAGTGGTCACTTCGCTATTTCAGCGATTTCAGGTGGCCACTTGTTTGCCACCTTGTAACATAAAAAAAGGTAGTCGAGTACATTAATTGTGTCCTGAAGTGTAAACGATGTAAACTGTTAATAAATAAACAAAAAGACTAAATAAATAGTCTGTGTTAGTATAAAAAAATAAAGGTGTTTTTGTTTGCATTGTATAAGCTCCGAATACTGATTTAAAAAAAATCTGGGAAGCTATTCTATCCCCGGCTACAGGGTAATTTTTTTAATTCCGCGCGGTCAAAATTCAGGCAATATATAGTAAGTTTATAAATAAATAAATTTACTGTAAATAAAATCTCATAGTCGTCACAAGCCAACTGACCCGAAGACATTCCATAATAACAAAGAAATTTTCCATCTAATTAGGTTCCGACTCCCTCGGGGATATGACTTACTTAGCCGACGTTTACACAATAGGATTTTATTTCAATTCGTTATAGTTTATGACCTCATTAACTAGATATATTGTTCCTAAGAATATGAAGAAAGAATTTTTATTTTACTAGCTTGAGCAACACCACTCGCGCGGAAATAAAAAAAAACTTATCAAGGCCGGATTCATTCAAACTGTGGTAAGTTTTTACTTGTAAGTAACTATTGCTATTCTACTCTTATGTTTAAAGCTCATCATTAACTTGCCTGTCCCTACGGAGTGTCGGCACAGTATGTACTACTTTTACACACATCTCTATCAGCCGTCATATCTAAATTCACACCTTTCTTACGCACACACTTTTTACACTATCCATACTTTCTTTGGTCCTCCTCTAACTTTGTTACCACATTTAATGTCATTACCTTCTTATTTATGTGATCATCTCTCCGCATATGTCCGTACCATACTAACCTTTACCTTATTTTACCTTTACCTAACCCTAAGTTTAGGGTGACTAAGGCCTAGTCACCCTAAACTTAGGGTAGGCTCCAAGCCCCTCAGTGGGGACGTATAGTGAGCTGATGATGATGATGATGATACTAACCTTTTGCTTCACAATTTATCTATTGATGCTACTTTCAAACTTTCCCTAATATACACATTCTTAACCTTATCCTTTCTTGTCACCCATTCATCTTAACATACGTATCTCAGCCATATGTAATCAACAACAACTCAATCAACTCAACTCAAAATCAACTTCGACCATCCGAAACTTTGGTGAAAGTTTAAAGCTGTAATTGCATCATTTAACAACGTATCTATAAATAACATAAATATACACGAGTAAATATTTACACGGACAAAATCGGAGTTGTAAAATGTTATACTAAGAATAAAAGTTGTCAGAGCATAGAGTATTATTTTTTTGTGTCTGAATTGTCACTGTTTGCCTTTAAGACGCAGTTACGGCTTCACCGGGCTCGAGGTGGCTGAGCGCAGATGGCGATTAGCCTAAACCTTGTTTTAAGAGTAACTAAGCGAGGACTCCCTCAGTAGCGTCTGCTCGTGCCTTTACTTCGATACTATTACCGGATTATTTGTATATAGAATATGACATTTGATTATATTATCCTATCCTACAAAATTAAATGGTTATTACGTTTTATGTCACAAAATAAGAAATAATAGTGCATGGAATTTTGTCGGTGTATACATTCGTTCATACATACTCTTCGTTCTTTTAAACCATGGATAACAATACCGAGATAGCTTATATCTCAAGTACGACGAAAAAACGAAAACTAAATTACATAAGGAATAAGTTCAAGGAGTAAAATTATTCCCGTACTCAAGTAACGTCGGCATTGGTTGGATCCGATCTAAGTAACCTATGCGTTACGCCAGTCTGTTATTTATCTCGGTGCAAAATTTTGTATTTGTTTAAATCCACTAAGTCATTTCGGAGTTAAATGCAAAACAAACATACATCCATTCCAACTTTTATCATAATACAATAAAGCAATTTTTTTTTCTATAGTTAACTAGGTTATTTAAATGTAACTGATAAAACAACCATAGAATTAAAATAAAATCTAATACTTTTTGCCAATATTGCTTTTAATTATGCTTCTATAAATTCCTATTTGTTTTTTCTTTTTAAATTATGACGTGGTAAACGAGTAAGCGGCCACCTCGTTAAAATAGCGAATCGACCGTTGCCCATAAACATCCACTATTGCAGATGCGTTGCCTACATTTAATTGCCGGAGAAGGAGCCACACTAAAAGAGTATTACCATATCATACGCGTGTCCACCTCTTTTATATCCACTTTCCCTTTCTTCCTTCCTTATGAAAAAAGTTTGACAAGGAAAAGAGGATTACAATAAGGCCGGTACCACACTCATCAGACGAAACGCGGAATAACTTTCACTTGACGCCTGTCTTCTGTGTCTTCGTGGTATTACACCGTGCGAGCCGGCCAATTCGTGCAACAGTTGGTATTGTACCTGGACACTATGAAAACGTCTGAATTACCACAATTACCGTAACACATTTGTTAGTGTCAAAGAAAACAGACAAGACTAGAATATTTAATTACTCAGAGTGCTTTGCCATTAGACACTTCGTTTAATATTAAAATCCATTACGAGGTGACACTCAACAGTAAATAAGAAAAAAACATTAGGTTTTAATTTTTACCTGACTTTACTTGCATTGTAAAGATAACAGGATAACTCATTCGATATATATTGAACAATAAGAAACACAGGACCATTACATCTGGTTACAACGACATCTAAAGGACCGACAAACAGCCTTAATAACAGTCAATATCTCATATAGCTTTTTCCCGCAAGACTGTTAGCGCAGAATCAAAATAAAAAAACATATCGCTGTCACTTTTAAGAAAGAGTGGACATTGTCTCATGTTATACATGCGAAAGTTCAGATGGATATTTGTTAGAAAGTATCTCTTGAACGGTTAAACGGATCTCGATGAAATTTGGTACAGATATAGAACAAAGTCTGGAGAAACACATAAGGTACTATTTCCAATTGTTTAATTTCGTGCCAACGGTGTCGCGACTACTATCTTAAAAATGTTACGTAAAATGTTTCTTCAGTCGAAACACGACCAAAGTATAGAGACAGGTTCAAAGATGTTAATTTAAGTTTTAATTATCAAGATGAACGATAAGTTAATATTTTCTTAGTTTTGGGCTCTGTCATTTGAATGTATTGCATACATAAAAACAAATAGAAGATTTAATTTCATTCGAATTTTGTTATATTTCCAACGCCATCTGTTAGAAAAATAAAATAAAAACCTTCGTCTGCTTAAAGCGTTGCTTTTGCTAGTTTTAATACAATGTCACAGAGTTACCCCTTCCATTATCCTTTTGACCTTGTCCCTTTTATAACCTATTATAAAGGGTCAGCCATTTACATACTGTAATGAAGAACAACACTTCGATGGATTTTAACTACAGCAAAATTTTTATTGAATGATTTCTCTGTCTTACAAACCAGAATACAAAAAAGTTATATTAATACGTGACATCACGGATAAAAACACTTCCATAGTTGACTTATATTATTAACTAGCTGTCGCCCGCGACTCCGTCCGCGCGTTTTCTAAAATAAAACATTTTTCTAGAAAACGTAGCCTAAGTTACTCCCTATTAGATCAGCTACCTGCCAATGAAAGTCCCGTCAAAATCGGTCCATTTCAGAGATTAGCCGGAACAAACAGACCGACAGACCGACAGACAGACAGACAAAAATTGTAAAAAAAAATATTTTGGTGTTAGTACCGTATATATATTCGTATATG
>JAAOEG020291981.1:0-21811 GCA_011763625.2 Papilio bianor | reverse complement strand
AGTGCTCAATAGCTTTCAAACTTAGTGCAGATGTTGAATGTAAATTCGAAGTGAAACAAGAGAGTTTTGATAAAAGTTTACTGTTACTTATAGAAAATTTGCTTTTTAATTTTCTCCTTAAATCTCGCCTTACTCGAAATACTAGATAAGGAAGTTATTTGAAAATTTTCATCTCATACTACAGGCAACAACTTGGACAAAAAAGCTATACATGCATATATTGAAAATAGGCTTTTTTTTACTTTTATTTCGACAAAATATTATCAAATTGTTGGTAATTAATTAATTTTTCTTGTGCCATTCCAACAAAGCTCTAATCTTGTGCTAGGATATGGTTTACAACAATAGTTGAATAGTGGGATTCGAATCCTGGACCATGGACACCCCTTAACCATTACGCTATTGGCGCTTCAAATATTGTTGAAGTTTTAGGCGAAATATTTGCTTACCTAAGTCTTCGCTAAATGGAGGATTGTATTTTAAATCTTATTATCTTCAAAACCACATCTTTGTTCAGTTAAAGCTAACAGAACAGTAATGTGATTAACAAATCAAATATACACAGGGGCTCCCACACTAATTGTTCGTGTCGCATACTGACACGAGGTCCAATTGAACAATGGACTGCCTAACGTGACTTGAAAACGGGAGTGCAATGCTGCTAAATGGATTCATAACATGTGCTCTATACGTCGCATATAGTAGAGTTAAAGCATAGAGTAATCACTATGAATAGGAAGAAACCAACTACTGGTTATGAACAACTATATCCTAACAAAAGCTTAGCGTTGAACTGGCTTTAAGAAATATTAAAAAATTATTTAAAAGTATATGCTAATATTAATTTATCAAAATTCAAAAAAAGAATCCGAGCCTTTAAACAGATATAGACTGACATTTAATCTAGTGGGGATAAAAGAAACTAAATTAAGGTAACCCACTACAGCCATACTATTGTCAATCTTTCATAGCAATTCCTCTTATTATTTTTTTATTAAACTTGCTATGAAAACGACGTATAGATAACGTCATATAATATTAAATTAAAAGACATTTTATAAAGGTGTTTTTACAGTTGCTGTGTGTGTGTCCATTATTTTGTAAAATTAATTAGTCTTGTTTATACATCAGCGCACCGCATCCGTTCATGTCTTCATATTAATTTATTGAATAATTGCTATAAACTAATTTCCTGTGTCTAATTAAACTGATTTATACTAATTACGTAGAGTATTGTATGTACACTAGTACATTATTGTCTATACAAAAGATATAGTATTTCTGTATTTATATTTATATCAATTTCTTTAAAAAAATACAGAGAAAATTGGTGTTATTTAGTAATAAGCTATATTACAGATTAACGATATGTAAAGGTACAGTCTTCCCAGGATTGATCTATATAACGATCTGAAACCCCACCCTAAACGTCTCGACTCCGAAGTTCCCCTTTAACGCACGTTCGTTAAAAAGGAGAGAATCAAAATTACCCCTATCGTGGCTCTGGATTACTGGGCATATGGGTTAGCACGATTGCTAGAAGCGCCCGGGCGCCTACGTTACCGTCCAGGATAGCTTTCTCTCTCCCTCTCAGCAATCTCCTTATTGAGCATAACGGCTTCGCAGTAGGTGATCAGCGAACTCCACTCTTTTCCTTTCCCGGCAAGGATCAAAAATCATTTTTCAGCTTTTCGACTAGGATTAGCCGCTCGGACTCCCATGCAGGGCACTCGGCCAGCTATCTCTGCCACTCTGATTCAGTTACTTAATGAAGCAAACGTGTTTAGTGAACACCACCACGGATAGCTCGTTGGCGCAAGTTACTCGGCTCCTGGAGTACTTCGTGCCGTAACGCCAATTCCCGTCTACGCGCTTGTCGGCGGACCTCTCCCGCCAGATGCTCAATTTCAGCTCTGCGAAGACATAGGCGGGTGTACTCACGCTCGTCCATTCATGGAGGATAGTTGCGTTGAAGGTTATCGTCCTAAATCCTCGTGCGATGCTATTGGCCATTCTGCGCTGCAGACTAAGTAATTTTTCTGCAACGTCTTACGCCTACTAATCAATGTGACCATATGGGTGCTCTGTATAAGACCAACGATAGCATGACGATATAATGAGGCGAACTCCTTTCATATAACAAAAACCAAGTTATAATTACTTGTACAATTAAGATTTTTCTGAAGCAATCAAATGTAACTGTAGAGATAATATTTTTATGGGAAGACTTTACAATCCCAATCAAAGATTTTACGACGAGTCTGAATATTTGAAGTGAATTTCTTATTCGAGAGCGGCAGCTCTCCAGTATTTTTATATCCTTCTAAAATATTAATTTTTAATTATGTATTTACATTTCATTTTTACGTTATATCTTAAAATGTTGTTTTTGTAATAACGAAACTCGTCTAAAATGATATTTTATTAATGATTGAATCCCAAACCCAAATCAGTAAGAATATTATATTACGTGTTTTTGTTAGTATGTTAAAGAATTTTTAACAGTGGTAGACGCCAGCAGCAACATCTTTTGCACAAATTGGCCGGCTCGCTCGGTGCAACATCACGACCAGACGGAAGACACGTGTGAAGTGGAAGCAATTTTGCAATTCCGGAGGCTTAATATTGGTCCTCTTACCCCACCCTCTTCGTATAAAGAATAGATAGGAAGGGGACGTGGGTTTGCTTCTTCATCTTCCTGTATATCTGCATAGGAAGGTGAAATATTCTCTTTCAGTGAGTCTCCTCCTCTGTTGTGTAAAGGTTGGCAACACATCTGCAAATACGGATTTCAAGTGACCGCTTGCTCGTTTGTCACCTTGTATATATACTACACCTTGTATATGTAGTATACTTACTTACTCTTCTGGCGCAGCGACCCGAAGTGGTTTTTGGCCGCCGCCACAAGAGATCGCCAGCGTTGCCTGTCCTGTGCTACATCCTGCCAGTCAGTGGCAGAATGTAGCACAGTCGTAATATAAAAAAAAAATTAAATTAAGTGTAAAAATTATAAAACATGCAATATGGTTGATCATCTTTCTCACACTGTAAATTAATATTTCATAAGTTTACTCAAATGAGCCGTTTGTCTGGTTTTAAAAGATCGTATTCTAAGATGAATAAATAAATATTACCAAGTTTTATATATTATTATATAATTCCCTTTGGTACAATTTTTTGAAATGGCTCGAATAGCGTGAAAATTTATCTCTTACCTAAATTTTCTTCGATATCCTTTATGAAGCTAACCTCTATCTCAATTTTACGTGCCATAATTTAGCGTTCTAAGGAAGCCATATTTTGGTAGTAAATATGGATATGAACTGAATGAAGACAGCTTATCTATCTTTTAGTCTTTGTATTTCTAACTTTTAATAAAAGAGTTTTATTATAATAATCATAAAAATATTTATATATTTCAAATAACTTTAGATAGAAACCCGTGTAGTAGAAAATATTACATTAAATTTTATTTTACAACAATAACTCACCTTATACTTAACAATTTTATATATGTAATATATCATAATTATACAATAACTATAAATATAGTGTATTCTATAAGTCCCAGTCGTTCATAATTAGCTAATGAGAGTTCTTTAATTGCCACTGAAATAAACCCTCAGTTATGAAAAAAAAGCAAGAGGACCATGTTTAGCATAGAAAATTAATTAAGAAACCCTTATTTAGTATAAACTATCATACATAAGAGGCCCTTATTTAGTATGTGATATCAAGTAAGAGACTTTTATTTAGTATGCGAAATCAATTAAGGGACTCTATTTAGTATGAGCTATCAACTAAGAGATCCTTATTCAGTATAAGAAATAAACTAAGGGATTGGTTAAACTTTAGTCTTCTTCAGGAGGCCTAATTTTAGTCTTTTTCAACTCCCCACCCTTATCTTACAAGGAAAGGATGGGTAGGGGAAGTGGACTTGATTGAATAGGATACACATAGGAAGAGGAAATATTTTCTTTCAGTGCGTCTCCTCCTCCATCGATAAAAGGTAGGCAACGCATCTGCAACTGCGGATGCCTATGGGTAGCGGTCACTTCGCTATTTCAGCATTTCAGGTGGCCGATTGCTCGTTCGCCACCTTGTAATATATTAAAAAAAAGTAACGCGGTAGTTAGTTAAAAATCAAGTAGCAAAAAATCATATAAAGTTACTAGCGTATTAAAAATTGTAGCTTGTGTTTTTACCAACAGAGTATTTGGAAAATGTTTCAAATAACCGAAGAACCGAGATACAAATCCCTTTACACGCTTCATTCCGTTCATCAAAGAGACCGGAAAATTCCGATCATGCAATTGAGTGTTGAATTCTTTTTATTATATCTACCGACATTTAATACAGTTACGATTGCTAGAAATGTACCGGAATTACGACGACAATAAAATGAATTTAAACCTGTACACAATTAAATTTACAATGTTATAGATGAAAAATAGATTTTCTAGAATTAGCTTCCTTTTCATATCTGTTTTCAACGTCTTTTATGTGGGCTTTGAAGTTAAGTTTGGAATCTAGAGTGACTCCTAAGTATTTGACTGATTTTTTCCATGGGACCGGTTGTCCGAATAGAGAAATTTGGCCTAGGATGCGTTTGCGCTTAGATTTGTTGCGCCCTTAGGGTTAAATGTGTCACATCGCTATCAACGTCTGTTTATATAAAGTTAGTCATAAATGCAACCGTATCCATTTGTTGAAATGTATACAAGTTTTTTTTATAATATAATAGAAACAAAGATATTTAAAAATATGTATCTAGGTCATAGCCGTCTATTTCGAAACACATATAATTTTCTTATTATTTATTCAATTGGTAGACAAAATTATACACCGTATAGCTTATAATTGTAAACGATAAAATGATATTATCTAAAAATACCCAGTGCCGTATACTAAACGGTAATGTAGGTAAGATCGATATTTCTAAATTAATAATGTTACCAAGTATTTTTACTAGCAACATTTTACTTCTACTACTACTAGAGCGTCGATGGTTCAATGGATAAGCACTTGACTTATAGTCTTTAGGTCCTCGGTTCGAAACTCGCCGTATACCAACGTGATTTTTGAATTTCGAATTTCATATGTATATTTATCCGACTTTCTTGCGCTGAGGGAAAGAAGTGACAATCATCGTGATAAAACCTGCACATATCTGCGATTAAATTCAAGGATATGTGTGAAGTCTCATACAATTTCCAAGGAATAAGCTCATTGAGTAAAATTATCCCCGAATAGAACGTTATGCTCGTCTAACATTTATTTAAACACTTTATTGCACAAAACAAGTACAAATGGCAGACTTAATGCCTATAGGTATTTTGTACTAGTAGACCACACATTAAAGAATGAAAAAAGTAACAAAGAGGTGCACTACGTATAGATAATACAAATATAAACATACACACATGATAGACTTAAATACAAAGATTCGTACATACATAAATATGGTAATAACATACATGGGTAAAAGGATACATACAAAAAAAATCAGTTTTCAATTTTATTACTTTGATTAGTTTTCAATTTTTACGTTTGTTAACGAACTGAATTTAAATTTATCTAGATAGATAACAAAGTTTCCTATATCGTTAAACAATTCTGGTAACTAGATTCGAACTCAAACTATTATTTTTGCATGAAACTCTCGCTGCATCCGTATTAATCCTACTAGAGTTTTACAAATAGAATTCATGAAGCTTACACAATTTTTTATTAGCGAGTAGCTTTTAGTTTTATAACAAAACTAACTTTTGCCTGATTTATGACAGAATTATCCTCTTGATTCTCTCTCTCTCTCTCTCTCTTGTCAGCCATATGACGCCCACTGCTGGGCATAGGCCTCCCCCAAAGATCGCCACAATGGTCGGTCCTGTGCCTTTCGCATCCAGGATTCTACCGAATTAAAAAATTTCCTTGGTGTTTTACTAAAGAAAGTTATAATACATTCATTAAGTCTGCTAATTTTCGAATAGTGTACTGTTTGATATGCTTATTATCTAACTAGCTGTCGCCCGCGACTCCGTCCGGAATTAAGAAAAAACTTATTAAGTAGAATATGTGTTCTTCCAGATTATGTTCTGTAGCTGCGCTTAATTTCATCAAGATCCTTTGAGTCGGTCTGAAGATACCTTCAAACAAACATCCGTCTAAACATTCGTATTTATAATACTAGCTGTCGCCCGCGACTTCGTCCGCGCGTTCTTTTTCTAAAATAAAAGATTTTTTCTAAAAATAAATATAGCCTAAGTTACTCCGTACTACATCAGCTATCTGCCAAAAAAGACCCGTCAAAATCGGTTCAGCCATTCCAGAGATTAGCTGGAACAAACAGACAGACAGACAAAAATTGTATTAAATGTTATTTTGGTGTATGAACTGTATATATAATATATTCATACACACGTAGCAAAAAACACATATATATATATATATATATATATATAGATTTGTAATACCTAATAGTTATCACGCGATTTCACTAAAATATTTATTTCTAATGCATTTTAAATTTGAGTTAGTAAAGAAATAAAAGATTCAATAACGAATTGGTAGGTCTATATGGCCAAAATCCAAGTAATTGCAACCCACTGAGCTATGTGAATTATTCACATAACAATGAATCCACGAATATAACTAAATTGAAGGATGATATAATTTATCATAATTGGCAGTTAAAAGCTAAATTGTTATTCTCTTTTGTTCGCGACTCCATCCGCGCCGAGTTAAAAAAAACTTTGAAGGTGCCTTTGCCTTTGTTTTCTTCCAGACTACGTTCTATACCTGACAAATTCCATCATGATCCATTGAGCTCTTCTGGAGATACCTTCAAACACACATCCGTCCATCCATACACCATGTAAACATTCGCGTAAATTTATAAAGAAGAAATTCGATAGTTTTGAATCTATAATAAAGGTGAAGTAAACTAGGTCGGTTATTAATAGCAAGTGAAAATTCAAATTTAAATTATTAGTTTAAATTTACACATATAAATATGTTTATTAATTATGTAAGCAATTAAAGCGGTTTAAAATTCAATAGCTAGTAGTTTTATCAGAGTTTAGGTTGTAGAACATAATAGTAACATTCCTAAATAACGCAAACCCAAATAACTCGGCCCTCGGACCTCAGCTGGCGACCCGGCTATAACATTTTAACTACAAGTTTAATCAGCGTAAACGCCATTGCCACTCGTTGCGTAAATTGTCTTCTTAATGAGATTACAACTTTACAAACATTTATTAACAAAATATAAACGGAATTTACCGACACACTAATTTATCTACAGTAATATTGATACAGTTAGTCAGCTCTAGTCAACCGTCAACATGACAGCTTATGTCATTGTTTGATGTGACTTTGACAGCCAGTGTAATAAGACAGCTATTAAAGATGAATGTGTGGCAACAGCACTCATAATAAACAGCCAAAATTAAAATCATCTTTCGCGAATTTAATGAATTAATCGATCCTTAATTATTTCTAATATCATTATTTTTTATTATAACAAAAAGTTAACTATTTTTATCGAAAACCGTGGAATTAAAAAACACATCACAAATTATTTCAATCAAAATTGGTGACTCAAAAAAAATACGTTAAATTATAAAAATATTACTTTTAATTTTTTAAATAATAAAGACTACCATTTTAGATTCTTTTAAGAAATCTTAATTGCGGTATACAATATCCATATTAAGCGTTAATACTAACCGTGTTATAACAAAGTGATGAGGCTTAAAGAAGACATCACATTAGCCCAATAAAGAGCTGTCGCTTTGAAAAGATCCGGATCATAATGGGACGAAAATTTTAAAAGGATTCCAAAAAAATAACGGTCGCAAAAACAGTTCTTTCATCGTCAATACGGAAGAAGATAAACGGTGTGCCTCCGAGATACATTAGGGCATAAAATGTCTCAGGCCGGTGTAGAAAATGAAACAAAGTTATTTTTGGTTTGTTTTGCTATCCATATATATAAACCTTTGGATTTTCAGATATTTTTTTTATTATAATTAGACATGAAGAAAATAATTAAAATGAAAGTTTTTAGTGAAAATCTGTTGCTTTCGTACGTACTTTAAAATGTTGCTTTTGTTTAATTACTCGAAATATGCTTTTAGAGCATTATGTAAATGACGCTTTTGGGGAATTCATTATGTGGGTATATGAAACTTACTTTGTAGAATGTAATTAAAAACAAGAATCTGTTTCAGTGAGTTACATTTATTCCGCTAAAATGGATGTTACATGTTTATCACATTATTTTTGTGATATGAAAAATAAATGTAGTATTTATATTACTCAAATTAGTATACTAAATTAAAGCAAAACACAATCTTAAAAACTCTGACATTATTTTCTAGGACACTCATCATCATCATCATCATCATCAGCTCACTATACGTTCTAACTGAGGGGCTCGGACCCTACTCTACGTTTGGGTGACTAGGCTTTAGTCAACCACGCTGCCCCAATGTGTCTTGATATGCTTTAAACATATCTGTGAATTTCTTTGCAGATATGTGCATGTTGCATCACGATGATTTCCTTTACTATAATAACTACTACTATGATAATTGTACATATTAGAAAATCGATAAACATATTGGTGGTGACGGGATTCGAACCTAGGACCGGCAGGTTACAAGTCAAGAGCCTAACCCCTGAGCCACCGACGCTTTTTACGATACTAACTTGATACTATACCAAATTTCAATACACATCACAACAATGTTATAAATATAAATATAAAATCTAATTCCAAATGTTATAAAAAAATCCATTAGCAAATTATGTTTATGGATCTACAAATATTTCTACGGACTAACATACGTTACCATTAGTTGATTAAATGAATCCAATTTTACCTACTACGGTAATATACATCTATTTATGGAACTGTCGTATATTATTGGCTTTTATTTATAGATTACCTTAGAGAAATATCAAGCAATTTATTTATTCACTAGCTTTCGTACGCGCGATTTAAAACAAAACTTAGTGTTAAATGAGTTATTCCAGACTATGTTCTATAACTCTACAAAATCCGCAACCCATCTGCAGTTCCTCTGGTATTGGATGTTCATTGGCGTCGATCGAAAAAAATCTCAAATAAGATATGTTAAGCTGTTGCGGAATTATCGAGTAAATATGTAAATAAGAAAAAACTACATATCCCTCGGGAACATAACATTTTTCGTCTATGAAAAGTATCCCACAAGTTATTCCAAACTGCTTTCTATATATGGTGCTAAATTTCAGTAAGATATGTTTAACCGTTGCGTAATTATCGATTAAACATGAAAAATAAAAATTAATGCATCCGACGGAAACCGCATATTACCGGGATTAAAATTAGTCTATGTCTCTACATGTGTCAGATTTCATCGAGATCCGTTCAGAAGTTTCTTTAGCTTTCGTATTTATAATTTAAGTAAGATTTTAACTTATTATTGTAACTGAATTGGACAGAGGTTGAACCATAATTCAGTCGAAATAAATTACCTCATATTGGTACAGTAAAGTATTCTTCATTTTATTTGAAGCCTTCAGTTTTAACTGCACAATTGAACTGTACAGTTGTAACTGTTAGTGTGTAGGTAAAACTTTAATTGTACAGTTCAACTGACAGTGTGTAACTGGCTTGACGAATAAGTTGCGGGAAAAAAAACTTATCTTTTTAATACATTTGTACTATCGAGAACGTACCTATAGTTAACATTTTGTTAATATGCCAACCTTAACGATAAAAATAAATGAGTCGTTCCAAAGTAATTGTTCTTTCCAAATTGTTGTAGTTTAAACCAATTCCCTATTAGGGATAACCATTAAAGTTCATAAAGGGTGCAATTAACCCACACGAAACCGATTATTGCCTATGAAAATTAATGGTGGTACAAAAATTACTGTTTCAAAGTTTCCATAAAAGTTACATTCTAGTGACTAAGAATAGTAAAGACAGTTTAATTATTTCACTGTAAAAATTCTGTCTGTCGGAGAAAAAAAGAATGTCAGGGTGCAAGGCGTTCGGACGCTAAATTCGTGACAACTAATCCTGAATACACAATTTATTACTTCAAAAATAACCATCGCCGCTACTCTCTCTCTCTCTCTCTCTCTCTCATGGCGCGCTCTCGCTTACACGCAATCAGACATGTTGTACGTAGATCGTGAATGATCGGTTACTCTCGGCTCAAGCGCAAGCGGAACCCGACCGTAACGCTACATTCTTACTGAATGCCACCGCTACCATCAATTTATAAGACATTGTCACGTCAAAAAATCAGGTGATAAAATTATAATGAATCTCCAATAAATAAGTTTAGATGGATGGATATTTGAGACTTTGTCGCCTAAACTGCTGAACGGATCTCGATAAAATTTGGCAACTATGTAGAGGAATGTCTGGAAGAACACTTTGATTGCTTTTGGTCCCGGAAATAGTTACGGTTTCCGAGGGATACGTAGTTTTTTGTTATTTAAATATTAACTCCATAATTACGCAACTGTTCAACATATACTGAAATTTAGCACAAACATAGAAGGTAGTCTGAAATAGCACATGCTAAGTTTTACATTAATTTCGCGCAGACGAAGTCGCGGGCGTAAACTATATTTTCACAATCAGATTTTTATTCCGTGATATTGTATTTTCATTTGCCGAACCTAAATAAAAACTATTGTGTCTGCGATAGATCGCACTTGAAGGTTCTTTAACAACTTCGCAAAAACATTCTTGTATAAACAGCTGGCCAAGTTATACAATAGATTGCGGTTATTTGGCGCTTTGCCATTGACTCTACATTGCACTATCCAGCTTCGAGCTGTAATTAAAATACAGTCCCCGCAGCGGCCTCTACTGGACGTAATGTAAATCAATCACAGCTGCTTTTTAGACTAACAGCTTAAAACTAAACAGCATATATCAGTCGTAGCTATCTATAAAGACTCGCTTTGACAGCTTTCCTAGAACCCTAGGTGCATCTTTTTTGTCGCAAAACTATAATTAAGTAAGTATGTAAAATAGTGACTTCCCACTGTAAAAACAAACCTGCTAAGTTAATTAAAACGTTAATTAATAAACGATATTACGACAGTATTTAGAGTTGCGATAATAGTATCGCAACTCTAAATTTGAATGTCGGAATACAGCCATACTTTAGTGTTTTTCATATAACTTACTATTGTTATAAATGCGAATGTTTACATTTATAGATTATATGGATGTTTGTTAGAAGGTACACCTAAAACGACGCAACGGAACTTCGTGAAATTTTGTTACAGATACAGAAGTCTGGAAGAACACATAGACTACTTTATTTAAAACAAAACTTTATTTGTTATTTTTAATCAAGCGACGACGGAATCGCAGGCAAAATCTAGTTAAACTTGAATTATCTATTATTCAGAATATTTATATTTTTAAGCATGTAAATAGGTATTTATAATTAAATATTTCACGTAATCCGGATGGCTTGGAGCTTAGAACTAGGGCCTTATTAATATTCAGTGAAGCACTCAACTAAGCCATCGCTTATAAGTGTGCGTGCCGGAGGCTTACAGTCCTCTTCCCCTTCCCACTCTTTTCTTATAAGGTAAGGATGGGAACAGGAAGTTTTTTTAATGGAAGAGGGGACGTATGGGAAGAGGAATTCTCTTTCTGTGAGTCTCCTACTCCGTCGATTAAAGTAGTCATCCTTAGTTCATCCATGCAGCGGTCGTTTCGGGGCATCCACGTGGCCTGCTTGGGGAAACAAGCACGCCACGCGCGTGCTTGTTTCCCACCTTATAATATAAAAAAAATACCAGTAACAGTCAGAGTAATTTTAAGGCAGTTTTATTTAGTTAATTTATTAAACATAGGTTAAATTAATAAAGCAACTTGATATCCTTACTGTGAAAATCCACTGCCAGAATAATCAAAGTAAAATATACCATATTCTTTCCAGTGCGTTTTAGTACGAGTGTTTTCATAGTCCCATAGGAATATGCTGATGATTGTGGAAATTGGAACGTAACCTGCACCATGTGAACGATATCGCATCGGTGTTGGTCTAATAAATATTCAGTAGAGTTCACTTGAATGATGCCTTGAAATTCGATACGGACAACAATTCATTGTTATCGTGAGATATTATTAAGTTATTATAATAAAAAATTACAACTATGTAATTAGATAGTCTTTCCGCAGCATAATAATTGGTAACTAAGGAAATAGTTACAATTTAGTATGAAATAATAACGCTACTTAATACTTGCCACATCTTAATCTTAACCTTAATAATATTATAAATGCGAAAGTTTAGATGGATGGATGGATGTACGTTTGTTAGAGTTTTTAGCCTAAACTGCTTAATGGATCTCGATGAAATTTGGTATAGATGTAGAGAGGCTGAAAGAACACATAGGCTACTTTTGATCCCGGAAATAGTTACGGTTCCCGAGGGATACGTAGGGTTTTTCTTATTTACATATTAAGTCGCTTAGTCCGTAACGGCTTAACACATCTTAATAGAATAACACGTAAGATACTAAGCTCTGTTATAATTCCACGCGGATGGAGTCGCGGGCTACAGCTAGTATAAATATAAAATGAAGTAAATAAAAAAAAATGATATTTACAAACATATTGAATTTAAAAAATAAAGTTTCTAGTAAAGTAGTAAAGTAGAAAAAAATGTTGTTCCCTCAATGACGTTCAGTTTTTGCCAGGTGCCGGAAAAGTATTTCTGAAGCGTTATTACGGAACTTTTTTGTGTTTACGTAACATAAAGGATCCCAAGCAAAGTTCTATCATGAGTTATAAAACAAGCTGCTTTTGCACGTATTCGTATACTTTATTTTACCTAGATAATAAGAATCTACGTTATAAGACATGTTTTGCGTTTTTTAAACAACTAGCTATCCCCGAGAACTTTGTTCTGCCTAAGAAGCAATAAATGAGCGTATTTGTTCTCATAATTATAAAAGTCTGTCACATATTTTTTGACTAATTTTACATTACTCGACATTTTAATTTATAATTTCCTTCGTTTTGATTAATGGAGGTTTATTTTTAATATTAATATTTATTTAAAATTCGAACTGTAATTTTTAAAGCTTATGAACTTTGAAATGATTGTAATGTGGTCTGACATTTAGAATTTATAATAAAACAACGGCTACACTGATGTTTTGGTTGTTAATTTCTTTATTCATGAATGTCATATTTAATACTTATTATCTTACGAGTATTCCTGACGAAGACAAATCCAAAGTGGTGTAACTAACTTTATTTTATATACTAAACATACTAAAAGTAGTTTTTTCGTCGGAGCAGAATAAAAAAAAATGCCTACAACACTCGAGGATAGTGTAATTTCTCAGTTCGGTTCATTAGTTATTCTATTGTTTATTATTTGCATTACTAATCTATTTAATTGTTTGCTTGGATTGAGTAGGTGATGAATAACCAAGCAACCAACAAGCAAACAATTAAATCATGTAATCATCAACTTTAAGCTCATAATTATATTCTTGTTTGGTAAATACATTTTCATTTCATTTCAATCTTCCTTATAATATGGATTACATTTTTTCCTTTGTAACTATTCCCCAATAACAAACTAAAAATGTTATGTAACAAAACATCGGTGTATAAATATTTAAGCTACATCAATTTAATTCATCAAGGCCCACTGTATCGCGGACGGATTACATCTACGCTGATCGTTATCAAGATCATTGGGGTGCGAAGTTGGTTTAAGCACAATTTATATACTTTAGCATAATTATGTCCGAATTATTATATCCGATGCACTTAGGCTAGCGCGTACCATCTTTGAACCAAATGTCCATTAACATCAGGAGGGATCGTGGTCAAGCGCTGTCTTATCAAAGGTAAAAAAATGTTTATATTCCGACCAAGATTTATTAATTAATTTTCAACCAAGCTCTCTTAATAGTAAGTAAGTAGTAGAGTGTAGTAGAATAGTAAGCTATTTTATTATTAAAAATCCACTACAATAAATACAATTGAATTTTAGGTAGAAAAGAATAGAATAGAGTTGTTTTAATTTAATAAATAACAAAAAATGTCAGTTAATTTTGCGTTGATCTTTAAAACTCAGAAAATAATTCTGATAATAAGATTCTTGCTAATTTCATAGTCCATAACTCCTTACATCTCAGTTTAATTTGTATACAATAAAAAATTATCGTAGTCATAATATAATTAACTGTAATAGTATTTAACAGTACAATATACCTATACTCTTTAAATAGATTTATTTTAATTCAGCATAATAAAGACTAAAACTTTAATATTTTCTTAGAAATAGTGATTGTATGATACAATCTTATTATCAGAATTATTTTCTGAGTTTTAAAGATCAACGCAAAATTAACTGACATTTTTTGTTATTTATTAAATTAAAACAACTCTATTCTATTCTTTTCTAACTAAAATTCAATTGTATTCATTGTAGTGGATTTTTAATAATATAATAGCTTACTATTCCCGAGATCACCGGAACACAAGTTCCGGCTTTATACCGGTTATTGCTACGAGCAATACGATATTATGCAACTCTCGTAATTGAATAGCTTCATTTGTTTGAAGTCGGAAATAGCTTTCATTTATTTATAGGACAATAAATATCTATAGTATTAATTCAATGATTTTATTGATATGACGGAGTGACGAGCGTCGTACACAACTCAGAAGACGGATCATCATTATGGTGAATTTCATCCTTCATTGTAGGCGAACGTCGAAGATGGTGAAATAATAATAAATAATAGTGTAAAGCAAAAACACAACACAATAATCCATAATGAAAACCACAAAGCAATATGTACATGGATCGCAAAGATTTATAAAGATTTAGAAAAAAATGGATTAGCACGTGAGCACGGCTCGACCTGATGACAACTGCCGTCTGTCATTTGATCGCCGCCATGACACCTACGAACACATTCAGGGCTGCCCGCTCTCAAAATATAAGTACAATGCTTAATCAAGGAATTATAAATGTTGCCAGCACTAATAAATATTATTTGATTAGTAATTAAATTCGATTAAAAATAACAATCTTTCGCAACATTAGATGTGAGGAATGTATTTAGAATAACTTCTGTTTGTAATAATTTCAGCAGTAGAAGTTGTTTTACCATTCAGTTTTGCAACAAGCCTGAAACATTCATCGATTGTAAAACTGCTGTACGACAAATATTGAAAAGACGACAAAAATTTAAATATGTTGTGTAATTTTTCCACGTATAATTCGATAATTTTTTTCGATACCGAAATACGCATGTTCATGCATAAAACCAGATTGTTACGTGTGCGGCGTTTTGAAAAGGGTTCACGTAAAAAATTAAAGAGAGAAGGGTCGACATTAAAATTATATACGACCACAAGAATATGCAAATTATTTGAAGCGGAATTTTCATTAACATTCATAGCAAAGACACCATTTACAAAAATGTTTAAGAATTATTGTATTGATAGTATGCTCCACCATGGTAATCATTGTTTAATACAAAGATTAATAATATTTATTTTGTTTCACTGAATAATCAGAAAAATTCTGAAATACTTTTACTTTAGTTTTAATGAAAAAAATCTTTAGTATCTAATAATAATATGAACCCAAGAACGCGACACTAACATTTTTTATAAATTAAAAAAAATATAAATTATTCAGAGTCTACAGAGGACAGAGGCTTCATTGATCTGAGTGCCATTGTTCCCCTCAATTACCAGTTTACTCAAGAGCCCTTTGACGGCAACTCATGAATTTCCAATTAAGATGTTAATAATATAATATTTAAGTGCTTCAGATAAAAAGTTACAAATGAAAATATTTGTAAACAAACACCAACATGTAGGTAATCAATAAATAATAATTGTATTTTCGCATAATTCCCTACAAATGCGATCCTTTTCTTTGAAATCCGTGGTAACCAAGATGATTTTTTTATAATTAACACAAATCACATTTATTTTATAAACCAAATTAAAGCACTATTGTAATATAATTAACATGTTCATAAAACCTCTTTGGTTGTACCAAACGTCAACTGGCCACATACACAACGCCTTAATAAGATAATGAAAAACACAAGAGACGAGAGAGAAAAAGAGAAAAAAGTTGGGTTGTAAACGGATTTTGAAGTTAGAACGGGACTTAAGCTATAGTTTTAAAGAGTAAAGTTTTAAGTAATTCAGTGAAAATATAGGAGTTGTAATATTTCTGTAATGTTAATAAACTTAAATCCTCTTTGGTGGCGTAGGGCACTAGTATGTCTGCACCGGAGTAATTGAATTGTGGACCTGACTACAGCGTCACCACCGCAGACGGCTCACGTTTAAGCTCTCAAAGATTACTTTGCTATTAATTAAATTGAATATGACACCATTGTTATACAATACCACTGCCTTTGTACTAAAATTTAACTATAACGGAATAAAGAGTGAGCATTTTACCAACGAGTACTATAAAATGTATAGAACTAGCTTTTGCCTTCGGCTCCGTCAGCGCAGATATCAAAAATATTTATTATGTAGCCTATTCTTTCAGTCTATGTACTCCATGATGTGAATTTCATCGAGATCGATCGCAAACGAGAAAGCGGCTACCAGGATTCGCCGAAATAACGAAACGACTGCTGCCCATAGACTTCCACAATCGCAGATACGTTGTCTACCTTTGATTGACGGACGAAACCCTTGAGAGGACGCACAGAAATAGGATATTTCCCCTCTTATACGTCCCCTCTTCGGCCATATGCACTTCCCTTTTCAGTCTTTTCCTTATGAGCAAACTATGGAAACGAAAATTGATTAAAATTAGGCAAAAGACAGGCACTCTCAGTAAACAAAAAGCGAAATAATTTGCACTTAAGGTCTTCTATGTGGTCGTGGTTACTGCGGGCCCTACCAATGTTAAACTGTTAGTAACAAACCTTAATCCCTCTATCCATCCTAATATTTGCATTTACAACATTAGTAAAATAAAACGTAAATATTTTTATTTCTATTTACTTACTTACAAATAATGTGTTCTGAATGTATAATTTATTTACTTTCAATTTGGACCGAAGATCCAAATTCTTTTTTACGCTTTTCTTTTTCAAACGCTAAAAAGATTACCATCTAAATTCATTTTATTTTTTTGATCAAACTCTTATATTTTATAACGTAAATAATAAATTCAAGCAAAATAATATTCTCTTTGAAAACAATTTCACTCATGACTGATTGTACACTACTTACGGCCCCGCGGGAGACGAAGCCTTTCCAGGAAAAATACCTAGAATAGCACGGAGTTATAATAAATGTTGTGTGGTCGTAATTTATTTTATTTATACCTAAGATTAGTATATAAAGTTCAAACTTTATAACGAGAACCAAAATAGAAATACCTAAACACATTCAAATACATTTTGTTACGAAAAATAGAAAATACAAAGGGCTATTTTTATATTTTCTATCTAAATTCGCCAAAACAGCGAAGCGACCTCTGCCCATAGATATTCGTAATTTCAGATGCTTTGCTTACCGACGACGTACGGGATTCATACTAAACGAAAATATTTTTGTCAAGTCTAAATCCCCTTCCCATTCTTTCGATATAAGAAAAAGTTGGGTAGGGAAAGACCAAAATTAGGCCTCTGGCACGCACTAGTCGGACGAATTGCGAAATGACTACCACTTCACGCCTGTCTTCTGTGTGGTGGTGGTATTGCACCACTTTGTGCAACAGACGTTATTGTTGCTGACTTCTACTACTGCTAAAAGTTATTATCAATTTTATTTAATCCTATCCTTGATACTAAGATCTCAACATTTCCTTTTTATGACGTGTGTAGCGTGAATGGCTGATATCAAAACATGTGCGAGCAGCGCAATACTTATAAGAGTAAAAGAAGCTATTCGTACATCTTATTTTCATTAGTATTTTTGTGGTTTCCAAGTATTAGAAAGGATACATCAATAAACAATTGAATACTAGCAAAAAGATAACAATAAAAAGAATTTAAGTCAGCAAAAGGAAATATAAACGTTTTATTACGGACAATAAATTTCTTTAACGTTCTTAATTCCGTATTATTAATGAATTATCTTAATTCGTTTAACTTTGCTCCCGATCTTAGCAAATTAATTCTGCTCTCTTACTTCTGTTTAATAATGAGTATAAATTACATTTAAAAATTATCTTAAATTAACAAATAACAAGTAGGTTTTAGAACCTGACTTATGACAGAAGAATATCCTTTATTTTAATTCTACAGAATTAGAAATTTTGCTTAGTGTTACACTAAAGAAAGTTACATTCGTTAAGTCTTTGCTAATTTTAGAATAGTGTATTGCTTGACATGCTTATTGCCTAATAGGCAGGATTAATATAAAATAATTGTTATTTTATCACTTTAACTGAGTTATTTTGTACAAAATAAACACCGCCATTGAAAGAGTTTGCTTGGCAAAATTTCTATTTAAAAACCGTTTATATCAAGCTTTCAAACGTAAAAAGGCCGGGCGTTTGCATAAAAAACATATTAGACCTTTTTTATGAACGTTCAGTTTTTATATTCGATACATTTGGTTCTTAATTAGATATTTGTTTGGCTTTATCATAGAATGGACCAAGATAGATAAATTATAAAATTTTATTCTTTCTTTTCGTTTAACACCGCATCGATACAAAGAAAAAGTACATTTTATTTCAATGCAGTTTGCAGAAAAGCGAAAAGGTAATAGAGTAGCTACGTTAGTTATTGGTTCTGTCACAACCAGAAAGATAAATAATGTTTGCGATATATTCACTTATATCACTGACACCAACGCCATCTATAAATAATTTATCGTTTAATTAAACTGCCATCTATTGAGTAAATCATTAACAATGAATAAATCTTTTCTGGCTTCAGATGTTTTCTTTGTCTCCAGGATTGTAACGAATCTCTATGATGTGTTGCAAATGTGTATAATAACCGCTTTATATAAATCTAAGGTATGTACGCGTAACGGACTTCGTCAGCGCATAGTTTAAAAAAATGCCTAAGTTACTCCCGCTCATATGTATAAGGTACCTTCCAGTAAAAGTCCCGTCCAAATAGGTGAAGCCCTTTCGGAGAATAACCAGAACGAATCTAACAGTGGTAGAGCCCGCTTTAACATCTTCACACGAATGGGTCGGCTCGCCCGGTGCAACACCACGGCCACACAGAAGACAGGCGAGAAGTGGAAGCAATTACGCGTTTCGTCTGATGAGTGTGGTGCCGGAGGCCTAATACTGGTCATCTTCCTCTTCCCACCCCTTTCTTATAAGAGAAGGATGGGAAGAGGAAGTGGACTTCACGGGGGAGGGGCCGCATAGGAAGAAGAAATATTTTCTTTCAGTGCGTCTTCTCGTCCATAATTTAAAGGTAGGCAACGCATCTCGTAGTTGCGGATGTCTATGGGTAACGGTCACTTCATTAGTTTAGTTATTCTAGGTGGCCGTTTGCTCGTTTGCTACCTTGTATTATAAAAAAAAACAACGACGAACAGAGGAACAGATAGACAGACAACATGTTCAAAATTCGATTTTTGTTATAAGCAATGCTAATACATAATTTTCGCTAAATATATTATAGTATTTTTACGACACTACATACGGACACTCCAATTTTATTACTTGTATAGATATTTTAATACGTGTAAACGCCAGCAACAGGAACATCTGTTGCACGGATGGGATGACTTAACCAGTAAAATACCACGACCACATAGACTGCAGACGTGAAGTACTGATTCCGCGTTTTATCCTATGTGTTTGCGTGCCGGTGACCTTATTTTAGTACTCTTCCTCTACCCACCCTTTTCTCATTAAAAAAGTATGGGAGAAGAAAGAAAAAATGGATTTGATTGGAATGGAGACGTGTAGGAAAGAAAAATATTATCTTTCTGTACCTCTCCTTCGTCTATCAGAGGTAGGCAACGCATATTCAATTGCGGATGTCTATGGGCAGCAGTCTCTTTGCCATTTTGTCGAATTCCGGTAGTCGCTTGCTCGTTTTCTACCTTATAATATATTATAACATCTATCCATCCAGCCGTCAAAAGTTTCGCATTTATAATATTATTAGGATTAAGATTAAGATTAAGATTAAATATAAATTGTGAATCTATTCAAACACTTAATATTAAAGCACAACAGCACAACTTTTTCTTTGGAAATAATTTCGTAGCTTTAAGCTCCTCTCTTTTTACGAAAACAAACAAAAAAATTCAAAGAAAAGTTGGTTAAAATTCTGCCAAGCAATTCATTTCTAGCTAGGCGAGGCATTAATATAAGTTTAAAGTTTTTTAAAATGAAATGCAAACTGGCAAAGCGTTATAACTACAAAACGAGGAAAATTTAAATTGGACAAATAATATGCGAAATAAGCGCTCTATTCTCAATACTACTTTCTGGGTAGAACATTGTTATTGTTATGGCGAAAGGTGACAGTGATAGAGCCCGCTTAAGCGTCTTCGCACGAATAGGTCGGCTCGCCCGATGAAATAATAAGACCACACAGAAGACAGGTGTAAAGTGGAATTAATTCCACGTTTTGTCTGTTAATGTGCGTTACGGAGACCTAGTACTAGTCCTCCTCCCCTTTTCACCCTTTTCTTATGAGAAAGGGATGGGAAGGGAAGTAGATTTCACATAGGAGAGACGCATAGGAAGAGGAAATATTCTCTTCCAGTGCGTCTTCTCCTCCGTCGATTAAACATAGGCAAACATCTGCCATTACGGATGTCTATGGGCAGCGGTCACTTCGCTATTTAAGCGATTTCAGGTGGCCGCTTGCTCTCTTGTTACCTTGTAATATAAAAAAGGTAGCATTTGACTGATGAAGTATTTACAGCTTACAGAGTACCATTCTAGGAAACAATGAAGAAAGGGCAATTCTAAGAAGGATAGACCGATTTTTATCCAATTAGGTTCCGTTCACCGAAGCTTAGAACAGGTTTTTATCGCGAAAAAAAATAAAAACGAAATAAAATATCGCGATTTAAACAAAGAAACCTTATTGCAATTACATAATGCTCAATTAAGTCAACGCAGTATTAAAAATAGATATACCCTTTCGCAGATAGTGCAGCTTCCCAACAGTGATAGAATTTTTTCATTCGTTTCCGTAGTTTCAGAGCCAATTCATTGCAAACAATCAAATATTTCCAATTATATATATATAGATAAAAACTACTCTGCTCTATGCTCCGTTCTGTTTGAACGGACCCTAAGAAATTGTTAAGGAGCATTATCATTCCTGGTATTTTTCTTCTTTCAGCTTCTTTAAGGACTTGTTCGTAACAACATTCAGCATATCAATATCTTCTTGTATCTTCAAGCATTACTTTATATTCTAAATCTTTACTTGAATTAAAACAAAGTTATGAATATTCATAACGATCCTCGTATATTTTTTTTTGTCTGTTAAGAGAATCATTAATTTACCTTTATATAGCAATAAAGGCACTTTGTAACCGTGCTACAGCAACTTCGAAGCTTCAAAAAAGATGGCACTTTAAGAAGAAGAAGAAAGGCACGTTGGTTTAGGTACTTGTCTGAACTATAAAGATATCAAGCTTCTAAACATAAATGATCAAAGAAAATTATATTAATTCAACTATCTCACTAATATCATACATGTTCAAGTTTAGATGGAAAGTTTATTTGAAGGTATCTCCAGATCGGTTCAACGAATATCTATGAAATTTGGCACAGATGTAGAACATAGTCTGGAAGAACACTTAAGGTACTATATAAGT
>JAAOEG020290792.1:0-22040 GCA_011763625.2 Papilio bianor | reverse complement strand
TGGTGACAAAATATATAAATAAAATCATTATGTTCAATTAGTGGTCCACCTAAATCCTGGAACCAGCTCAGGGGGGGTCATGACCCCCATGACCCCCCCCTTGGATCCGCCGTTGACTATAATAGGGGTAAGCTCGAGCCACAACGACATTTGTTGCACGAATTGGCCGGCGCGCCCACCGCAATACTACGACCACACAGAACACAGGGGTCAAGTGGAAGCAATGCCGCGAGTATGCGTTCCAGAGGCCAATTGTTTGTTCTCTCTCCCTTCTCATCCATTTTTTATAGGGAAAGGATGGGTAGGGAAGGTGGATTTGACGAAAGAAGGGACGCATAGGAAGGGGAAACATTATCTAAGAGTGCGTCTTCTTCTCCGTTGATTAAAGGTAGGCAATTGCGTATGTCTATGGGCTGTGGTCACTTGCAATTTAAGCGATTTTAGATGGCCGCTTGCTCGTTTACTTTGTATTATAATATAAAAATAATGATTTTAGTTGAGTTACCTACGACGTCTGCTTAATAGTCTCGAAGTTCGATTAATCGAGAAACTGGATCTCAGTTTGCCTTAATGCCCTAAACTTCCGTTTCATTATTGACCTTCTGTAACTGAAATATTGCTCTTTAAATGTATTACTTGCAAATGTTCTACTAACTGACTTAGAGCAAAAAAATTGTATATTGTGTATAAATAAAATGACAAGAGGTTTTAGATCTTTTAAGACATTATAATTAGACTTGAAATATTGAAGTAAATATAATAAAGGCGTAATATCTACGCTATCTTTATCTACACAAAATTTATTTATATAAGTTAATATATATTTAATAAACTATCAAAGTTAATAATGTAAGATAATCTTAAAGCAAAAGGCCAATATCACTTGACCCTTAGAGTTTCTTGACTTCAATTATTTTAGAAACTTAGGCCTTAGGCCTTAGTACATAAGGCGTTGCAAAACATAGATATTTTTTTCGATCACTTCGTCGCGAACGCATAGTACTATGTCCGTATACGCAACATTGAATCGTCGACGCAAATCCTCTTTACAGTCAGTAAAAGCTGTACACTGCTGACATAATTTGAAATAAATGTCAACTGCAAAAATTTGCGCTGCCATCTTGAAAATTGCAGCGACGATCTTGATAAACAGGTAGCGAGTGACTACTGCGCGGAACCAATGAACAAAACATCGGCGCCCCCCGTGTACAAACCTCTATCATTGCGTAGCGTATGTCGCTTTGTGCCTAAAATCTCTGGGTAATCTAGATTTACGTAGCTTTGTGTACCTAGGGCCTTAATTGTTTTTTAATCTCACTAATATTATATGTAAATGCGTGTTTAGATGGATAGATGGCTGAATGTCTGTTAAATATCCAGAACGCCTCAATGGATCTTGTTGAAGTTTCACACAGATATAGAACAGATTCTATTTACTAAATGTTCTTTTTAACCCCTCGCAGACGGAGTCAAGGGCAAAAGCTACTAATCAATACGTAATTAACTTTCAGTTAATATAAATGCAATTGTTGTGTTACAAACTATGTTGAATTTAATGAAGGGTTTTTATTTCCATTTCTGTATACCGAACATTAACTTTAGATAAATTGTAAGGCAAATTATTATTTATGCACGTACCCCTATGGATGATACCTAGTCAGAATGGGAGATGATCGGTACGCCACACAAGCGTATCTTGGGACCCCGATTGGCCGCCAACCCGTAGGCTGGCCTAGATACCGGTGAACAGACGCCGTGGAGCTGGACCTACGTGAGCTACGAGCCACTAGCTGGCAGGATAGCACAGGACAGGCAATGCTGGCGATCTCTTGTGGCGGAACCAAGACCTAGTTCGGGTCGCTGTGCCAGCAGGGTAAGTACCCTTATGGGACCTTAGTAGATTATTTATAAATGTATTATTTATATAGCTTTGAAAGAAAATTAATTTAAGAAACAATGCAATGCGAAAGATAAAATATTTCACAATTCCTAACCCATCAATCATTACGCAATAAATAATAGAAAGATATGAAATGATAAAAAAACATCGCGATTTTCATGCTTTTGTAATACTCCATGCAAATTACGAAATAATACAAATTGCTTTTAAGATAATAGAAACACAGACCGAAGTTCAAATTACGCCTACGGTGATTATGCAATGACATTTAAAACAATTCTTTAAAATATTTTCTACATATGTAGATTTGTTATTTGTTCATAAGGTTCTTAATAAGTTTTTTAATGCCCACTTATTAATATTGTTGTAATTCTAATGTTACACATGTTTTTTAAATATTTTTTTAATTACTTAATGTTATTTTATCCTAGTACTTAGCTAAGTATTAAAATCTAAATAAATAGTGTACATTTTTAAAAAAAATGCTGTTTTCAAGTTTACGTAAGATATCCTTTTTCGCTTAAATTTATGTTTTTTAATTAAATATAAATAAATTAATAAAAGTATTTTATTTTATTTTAAGGATATTTAATTGTCTATCATGCACAATTAATTTCAGTTAGCTAGCTTCGTTATCTTCCGAGATATTCAAACTTTCTTAACTTTCATTCTTAACCGAGCCTTTATTTTTGCTCACGGCTGCATTATAAATGCAAAAGTTTAGATGGATTAATGGATGGTTGTTTGTTAGAGTTTGGCGCCTAAACTACTAAATGGATCTCTATTAAATTTGTCACAGATGTAGAGGATAGTCTGGAAGAACACATAGGCTTCTTTTGACCCCGGAAATAGTTACGGCTCCCGATGGATACGTATTTTTGTTATTTACATATTTACTCGATAATTCCACAGCAGTTAAAATATCTAACTGAAATTTATCACAGATATGGAATATAGTGAGGATTAACTCATATGATACTAAGTTTTATTTTAATTTCGCGCGGACGGAGTTCGCAGCAACAGCTAGTCTCGTGTATATTAAAGATGATGTTTATGAAAAACAGTAACATTTTTTGAGATCTGATTTAGTGATTACAATACGTTATCTTCAAGCGGAGAAAAAAGTTGAAAACCGGTTGAATGCAAACCAAAATGTGGGCTCAATTTAAATTGCAATAATTATAGGAATACATTTACTATAATTATGTTAATTAAAATTACGTTAATACTAAACTTTGAGATAATTTTGGAGGGTCCGTTAATTGTTGACCTTTTATTCCCACCTTTGCCGTTTCTATGTTTTTTTTTTATAATACAAGGAGGCAAACGAGCAAGCGGCCACCTAAATCGCTAATGTAACCTGTTTGCTGATTTTTTACATCAATATAACTTCCTTAATAGATAAACAAGACAGATGAATTATTTACCTTGAATTTTAATTTACTTTATGAAACACGAGCAAGTGAGGCAAAAGTTTACGTAGAAGGATGTTTGTTAGACTTTGTCGTCTAAACTGCTGAACGGATCACGAAGAAATTTGTCATTGATGTTGAGGATATTTTGGAAGAACACGCTTTTGATCCCGGAAATAGTTTTTTTTTTTTTACTTTAATATTAGATGGGCTTTGTCGCATTGTGACCACAGCGCCCCATAATTTCTTATTATCTAACTTACACCTAATTAACATTATTTACCTTCAAACAAATGTCGGCCAACTTAAACACCATCCTGGCCTCGTCCGAAGACGGGTATGCCAGGATAGTGTTCAGCTGACCGACGTTAAATCCAAAACGATCCCGGCAATAGTTACGGTTACGGTTCCCGAGGGAGACATTAATTTTCTTTTTTCATGTTTACTCCATAATTCTGCAACGGTTCCAAATATCTTATTGAAATTTAGCACAGATGTAAAACGTATTCTGGAATAACACTATGGACACGATATAACATGGTTCATTCCTAAAAATGTCAGGTTCCCAAAAGATACGTAGTTTCTTCTTATTTACATATTTACTAGATTATTCCGTAACGGTTCAACAAATCTTACAATTTAGCACATATATAGAACATAGACTGGAATAACATGTGGTATAATTGACGAAAATGTTGTCCCCGAGAGATATTTAGTTTTTTCTTGTTTAAATATTTACTCGATAAGATAATAACAGCTTTACTTATAACATATAGGATACTAAGTTTAATTTTAATTCCGCGCTAACGGAGTCGCGGCGACAGCTACTATAGCATAATAGTGAACGAAGTTACCTTTACGGATACCGTATACTATGTACAGAAAAAGGATATATCCATTCCCTTAATGGAAACTTGGGAGAAGCAGAAGATGACTATAATTTGTCATTATAAAGTCAAATTAATGCTTAAATTTGTGTTTCTGTATTAAACAATAATCACCTTTTACATATTATATAAACAAAATAAGGATAGCGAAAAAAGATTGAAATTCACGCGCAAATAATCAAATGGTTAAGGGTGCGGATTTTCGATCACGTGGTTGAGAGTTCGAATCCCGCCGTTCTAGTATTGTCCAAAAACATATCATAATTGTAATGGTTACATAAAATATTAGTAAACAAAATTCTGGTTTAAAAAGAAAAAACAGTAGATGTGTTGATCACCTCTATTTCCAGTAGTGAACACAGCAGACACACAACTCACCTAAAATGGATTGTTAAAGTCTTAAAGTGCTGGATCGCAGAACAATTTTCAATATTTGTGTGCACATACACAGCTACAGCTAACACAATATTTTTTCAATAAAACTATTTCTGTTAGTAGTTCATTTAACAAGGGACCGCTTGGGGAAGATATCAGGGCTATTCCGATTGGGGAAAGCGAGTGAAATGCTGTTAGTGAACGGCTGTTAGTAACTTACTGGCTCAGTACATGGGCTAGTCACGACAACAACAGTACTTTCGTATTAGCAGTACGTTTAAACAATGGTTAGAGATCAAGTGCACGACCGGCTCAGGCAAAGCAAATTCCCACGATATCTATTGCTAGATTTTTTTTAATTGTTACCAGTTTTTTGTTAATTTACTGGTATTTCTTGTACCATTCTTAGTAACAAAATTAACTAAATTTCCTAACTATAACTCTCCTTTTAAAGATTGGGACGTAGGTAAAAAGTCCAAAATGCATAAAACTGTCATCAGCTTTTGAAATGTCACATCATTTCTAAATTGACTGGTTAATCTTCGTAGTATGATGTAAGTCTATTTTTAGTCTCCGTTTCAAGCACATTAAATTATGTAGATCTAAAGCATTGCAAGACAAGCAACTCGCTTAAAATGACGTGTTTGGACTTGTTTAGCAGATGACCGAGTAATCAGTGACGCGTGGTTGAGAGACTCGACTTGAAAAATAGAACAAACTGGATCTGATCGACTAAGCGATATGATAATCTCTACTAAAATGTTGATCTTCGGACACGCTTAATTACTAAATTACTTGCTACTCAACTAAAATACTATCCAGTTGCGAACAAAGTTTAACCCTCTATAACATCTGTTATTAAAAACATAGAAGTTGGTTCTCAGCCGTTAATTTAAATGTGTTATTTTTTAATGATTACATCAGCTATCCTAACAAAGCGTAATTGTGGGTACTCATGAAATTCAAACAACAAAATTGACATTACCATATGCTGTAATAATTAATTACTAAATATCCCATAAAACACAATAGCATTGCTAAATAGAAGTATTCTGATACGACACGTTGTAGTGAATTGGTCTTTGTTCGTTTTAAATTAATAACACACTTTACGTGTATTGTTGATATTGTATGCAATAACAAAATTCTCATTTATTCCCTGTATCATGTCATTGTTGTACTGGGTAAACATTGAAGTATAACAATTGTTAATTACACATTGTATCTTCGTAAGCACAGTTGCCAGATTGCCAATATTGACTAAAATTTTAAATTATGATTAAACTAGTGAACGAATAAAATGAAAGAACGGAATAAACGCTTCTATCAATGTATAGATGATGTAACTGTTATCATCTTATGTCTAATTTTGTGAGTAACATTTTCGCTCTCGACATATGTCCAGTCAAGTCCTCAAAAGGTAGTTCACCTTGGCTCGGAGTCGCATTAAACAAGCAGGAATTCTAAAAGGTCACAGTCAAGCTTATTTCTCGAAACTACACGAAATACACTGGATGTGAATATTCTATGGAAACGCATATAAATACCTCGGTTTAAAATGGATTTCATACCATATTTGTTTTTTTTTTATAAGAGAAGGGGGCAAACGAACGGCGAGAACACGAAGGTGATCAATGACGCCCTTGGACATCTGCAACACCAGAGGAGCCAAATATGCGCTGCGGGCCTTTAAGAAAGAGATAGGCTCGCTTCTCGAAGAACCCTAAGTCGTACTGGTTTAGAAATACCGTCGAGGATAGACCAAGCCACAATGCGTCAGGGCGTAGCAGAAAATTGCGCGATAATAGCTGTAGTGGAAAGTCACCCATCGAGGTGGTGTTGATGGAACCTGGCAGTCTTGTCGACGGATGTCGAAACTCGGCGTCAGGCACCGTTCCAAGCAGTTCTTCGGAACAGGCCCGTGGTAAATGCGATAAATAATGCAAAGGGAACTGATGTCCTTCCGTAAAGCCAGATTATTAAACCGATCGGTAAGACCTCGGTTGTTGATGATGGAACGATGGAAGAAATGTAAGAAATGTCATTGGGGTTCTCCAAGAGGTGCGAGCCCATCCATAGAGATTAAATTTATATTGTTAGATATTTCCCACTGACATTTTTTTAAATCTCAGTAACAATAATATGGCATTATAGAATACGTCAAACATAAAAAAAAATCTTGAAAATAAATGATAATAAAGGACTTGACTTTAATCAATTTTTAATTACTTTAATTGAAAGGACATATGTTTTAGTTGTCAAGTTCTGATAAAAACTTAAATTTGGTAACACGATAACCTCGTAATTAAATAAAGATATATTTATGTAATTACTAGGTCAAAGTAAATCTGATAAGTATTAACCTAATTACAATATTTTATAAACTTATTAATTCAAGCGAACACTCGTACTTTGACTTAAAGTACACCAATGCTTTGATGAATTGCGTAAGATGATAAAAGCAAGCAAAAAGTGACCACTACGATAGAAGCGTAGAAAAGAATTGTATTGTAAAAGAAGAAAGATTTTTAAACTGTTTAAACTTTCGTGAGACATTATTATAACAAAATAAAAACGGCTAACTCCCGTATATTTAATCAAGTGCCGACATCGGATTGAATATACGTGAGTTAGCCGTTTTTATTTTGTTATAAGAAAGATTTTATTCTTTGAAACGATTCAACTCCAAACTTATCGTCTTATCCATAGACGAAAAAAATCAAATTATAAGACTTATTACGGACTTATCTAGCACCTAGTAAATGCGTATTTTGAGATGAAGTCAAGCGATGCTGCGGCAATTGCTTAGTATCAAGGTAAAGGCAAATTCGCTGTGGGTATATAATAGGATCTTGAAAGCGCTCTAAGTCGATTTCATGAATGAGTTATCAATACATATAATAAAATTGGAGTGTCTGTTTGTTACATTGAAATAACAGTTTTTTACTACATTTATATGAATATATATACGGTACATACACCAAAATAACATTTTTTACAATTTTTCTCTGTCTGTCTGTCTATCGGTCTGTTTGTTCCGGCTAATCTCTGAAATGGCTTGACCGATTTTGACGAGACTTTTATTGGCAGGTAGCTGATGTAATAAGGAGTTACTTTGGCTACGTTTATTTTAGAAAAATTCTTTCATTATAGAAAAAGAACGCGCGGACGAAGTCGCGCGCGACAGCTAGTCAAAAATAAACTATCCTAAAGCCCTGCGTACACAAGACAACGTTAATCTTTAAAACTAAACGCTTGAGTTGCAAATATCGCGTAGCGCGCTCTCCGTACAGACAACGATGTGATTGTTTTCACGAGCTATCTATTCGGTCAGTACAGCCCCCACATAGTACATCGCTTAGAAGCGATTACATAACAAATTTAAAAAATGTATGGAAGTGACAATATCTTTTGCTAATCACGTTATTTTATTATACACTTGCTGACCCGGCAGACTTCGTACTGCAACAATCGATAAATAAGAGACCTAAATTTATGTATAAAGTAAACTTAAAACAGACAAAAGGACTCCGTAATTAATAAAAAAAATGTTCGGTATGAATAAAGTTATTATTTTATTTTAATTACACAAGATGTTGCTTGCATACAAATCAGTATTCCTGAAATACTGGCTATTTATAAGGTTTCTTGTTATTAACAAAAAAACAGTTATGATACAGTTTTCGAATAAATTTAAAGCTTTCTGAAAAACTATATTCTTTGTTTTGTATTGAAATTTATTAAGTTGATTTATGAACGACACATCAAAGGAAAAACAAAGTTGTAGCTTACATTAAATTCCTTAAAAGAGCATTCACATGTTTATTCACCTTTTTAACCTTCTCTGGTCTTCCACATATAATTCAAGATCTAAATGAGCCAAATCTGTCCAGCCGTTCTTGAGATTTAGGCTAACTAACGAGACTAACGAACAGTAATTTATTTTTATGTATATATATTTTGACACATTTATCGATTCTACTAGCGATATCGCTAATCGAATGTTACATTGTCTACGAGCTCAGATATAACGACTACACGGCATATGCGTGTAAAATGTCAACAGATTTGCTCCGCCATCTTCAAAATCGTAGCGACTTCTTTCACGACGATCTTGCTAAACAGGTAGCGTGCAAATGACTTGGTGGCAGGTGGCGTGCAACTGGCGACGACACGTTGGATATGTCGACGACGCTTGCCTGTATGAGCCTGTATGACTTTCTATTGCGTAGGTCACTTAACGACTAAAATCGACAGGTTTCGAAAATTTACATCGCCCTGTGTACAAAGAGCCTAACTTTACAAATGATTTCTTTACGTAAAATCCACTTAGTGGCAAGGCGATACTAGCCTAATAACCATTGGCCTTTGTATTGCGAATAAAAATTGTGTGAAATGTTTAGATAAAAAATACAAGTATTTTAATAAATGCATTACATTGAGTTTCAGACCTAATTTTTTTTATTTTTCGTAAGGTTGCAAACGAGCAAGCCAAATTAAAACTGGGCCTAATTCATTCTATAGTATTTTATTTTTATTTTCAAGATCTGTTTCAAATTTTATTAGATAAAATTATGAAGATTTATGTGATATTCGATGAGAATAAATTTGTTAAATATCGTTTTCAAAATCATATGCAATATAAAACACATTTATGATATAAAAAATACATTATTAAGCGATATGTTAAAAATTGCTGGCCACAAATAATGGAGAAGAAATATTCAAATTTTATTTTTAAAAAATAATAACTACGTTCTTATTATAATGAAGGAAAAATACGAGGAACAATAAATATTTTTTCGTCTGAAGTTCTTTAAATATTATAATGTCATCACTTCATGCCCATATAAATTCGAAAAATATAAAATTTACGAATTTTAAAGTAGTTTAAAAGCACTAAACCGCCAAATACAGGCGCTACAATATCACAAAGCATTTAATCCAACACAAAGAATTACAAATTTCCTTGGCTCCTTTTTGTTTTAACTTCATTGGTTTTTTGTTATCATTTTATATGGATAATGTAACACGCTAAAACCGGACTTTGGCCTTCAATGCGCTATTCCCGCTTCCTTAATTGTGTGTTAAATGGCATAAAAGAAGTATCTTACAATTATATATATTTTTTGTAAAGTCCTTGTAACGCCAAAATTCCAAAAGAACTAAGTTTTAAATTTATTATTTTATAAACCTTCAAGGCAGATCAACATATAGTGGGACTTTTGATAGCTTAAAATTCTAATATAGATTATCGTACTATTCATTATTTTAATCAAAAGGCGATAACGTCATTATTGACTTTGAAATTAAGAACTACGTTGACCTTGCATCGTTGGTTTTACTTCCTATAAAACTTTATAAATATTAACATTGGAATAAACATAAAACGTTATAAGGCTTTTGAATATTTTAAAATTATTGTAGTTATAAAATTTGTTCACGTTTAATCTCTTAAGTTTTTATAACACAAGTAAAATAGTTGGCGTTATTTTTGGATAAATAAATTTAAAATATATTTGACCTTCTAGTACTGGATTGTTTAAACTTATGGGAGACATTACTATTAATTAATTTTAACATAGCTAACACTCACGAGTAATTGTCCCGGTAGCGACGCCGATTAGTTCGGACCCGTCAGGCGTCCATCTTCAGGGCGAGTTTTCTTCGCAGTTGCATCGCGTCTCACTCTAGAGGGCGCCCAAACTAATCGGTGCCGCCGCCGGAAAATTACACGTGAGTGATAGCATGTATAAAAATGAATTTGTATTAGATACAAATACAATAACTATTGAATAAAAAAACATAAAATCTATTACAGCATAGGAAATATTTACAAGTCTTTTTTGGACATCTGTTTATATTGTAGGTTGACATGGTCATACTGGGTTAAGTATATAATGATAAATATTCGATCAACGCTTTTCTTCGTGTGCTTTTTTTTATTTTACCACAAATTCTTGATCTTGAAGATATCTTAATTACCTACACACTATTGGCTTATTAACATATCTTGCGTAACATTACGAATACCTGCTCATTTGTTAGTCACTCGTTGTATAATGTATGTATGTATAATGCCATTAACACTGTACATGTGATTCATTACTACTATGATTAATTTATATTATATGTTAACACATTTGTAATTCTTTTATGCATAATACAAATGTGACTATGGTTTGCAGATTATCATCAGAGGTCACTGGTCAGTATGTGCAAAAGTACACATAAGACAAATGACATATGAGCAAGCGGCCATCTGAATTAGCTAAAATAACGAAGAGACCGTTACCCATAGTCATCGGAAACCACAGGTACGTTGCCTATCTTTAATAAACAGAAGAAGAGACGCGCAGAAAAAGAATATTTGCCCTTCCTATGCGTCTCCACCTCTTCCAAATCCACTTCCCCTGCCCATTCTTTTCTTATAAGAAATTGGCGTGAAGGGAAAGAGTACTAAAATTAAGCCTCCACACACACGCATCTGACAAAACGCGGAATTGCTTCCACTTCTCGCCTTTTCTGTGTGGTCGTAGTATTACACCGTGGGAGCCTATTCTCCTAAGGGTCAGTCGGCATTGATGTTCACAAGTATCAGAAGCCAATATCCAGTAACTAACTACAGATAAATATATATGTATGTTATTCCAGGAGGGGAAGGAATTCGGAAGGAAGGAAGGATTGTATAATTCGACAAAGGATAACATTGTGAGGTTATAGTTATATTGTATTGTATACGCGTGGTTAGAGGACCGTGTTCAAAGTAAAGCAGGGCGTCAAGGTCAACTGCCTGCTGCGCACTGCTCACAGGCCGGGTGCACCGGCACCGGGCACCGGCAAACAAAACATGCCTACGTTTATTTTCAGCAAAATCAATACAACCCGAGCCCGAGTTGCAAGTTTACGTACAGTTAACTTGCATACTGCACCAACGAAGGTTATAACGAATTCTCTAAATACTAAAGCCTATGCATATCTTATTTGAACAATGATTTTTTTATTTAGTATTCAATCGCCTCGGCCCCGAAATATCGATAACAGTATATCATTATTTCGTACCAGACTTTTACATCTTTTATTATTTTTTTATCTTTTATCCAGTGATCATAATAAACATAAATCTTCTAAACGGTCTTTTTAAATTATTTCAACAATAACTCTACTATCATTGCAACCTTTGATATATTTGTTTTTTTTAGCAAACTATCGATTTTTCACCAATTTTATATTTCTGAATTAAACAAACGGCATAGATTACACAAACATTAGTAATCTGATAAGTTTTATAAATTCGAATAAATATTTCCAGTTATTCAAACATTAAATGGTATTTCTAATATTTAACATTTAAATACAACCATAGTACAGACTTACGTATCAATTGAATTTGCTAATTTTATTCTTTGATTAGAAATCTGAAAGTCCGACGATAGTCTTCAACTAACCTTCCACCGTGCGCACCTAATTTTAAATATCTATAATAAGGCGAACCAGACACAGCGTTCACATTAAATTGTATCCAATAACCACCACGTGCCGATACAATTATCAACGATAATCTATAGATCGTGACATTGTGACGTAATAGAACACATTACTAGGAATACTGTGTACTCGTACTTAAACTGTTAAGATTTCTGTTCTCTGTGCAATAAAGTTGGGAATTAATATTTTCTGTGATTTTTTTTTGAGCAAGCGGCCTCAATCCGCTAAAATAGCGAAGCGACAGCTGCCCATAGAGATCCCCTATTGCAGATGCGTTGACTACCTTTAATTGACGGTGAAAGAGACACACGAAAATACTATATCCCTCTTTCCTATGCGTCCCTTACTCCGTGAAATCCACCTTCCCTTACCATTACTTGCTTATAAGAAAAGTGTGGAAAGGAAAAGAGGATTACAATTGCCTCCGGCACCACACTCATCATACGAAACGCGGAATTACTTCCACTCTACGCCTGTCTTCTGTGTGGTCGTAGTATTACACCAGGCGAACCAATTCGTGACCCAGATGTTATTGTTGCTGGCTTCTAGCACTGTAATAACTCTTGTTATGACACAAGTCAAAGTGCAATACTCTAAATCAATGATTGCCAAAATAAATATCATCATCATCAGCTCACTATACGTCCCCACTGAAGGGCTCGGAGCCCGGCTACCCCAAGATAGGTTAGACTAGGCCTTAGTCAACCACGCTGGCCCAATGCGAGTTGGTTGACTACACACACATCTTTGAATTTCTTCTCAGATATATGCAGGTTGCATCATGATGTTTTCCTTCACCGTAAGAACGTCGGGAAAATGTACTTATGAAAATCGAAAATCGAAAAACACATTGGTACATGGCGGGATTCAAACCAGGACCTGCAGATTACAAGTCAGTGCTTAGCCCCTGAGCCACCGACGCTCTAATAAAATTAATATACATTTAATTATTTGAATATTTAACGAAATATTTATAGAAATACAAGAGTATTTCAAATAAAGAATGGACGTTAATCGAAACAAGAAATTATACTTTAAACCAATATCAAATTTTTCATCTCTTATTAAAACACGTCGTCTAAAAAGATGCCGATTATTAACCAGAAAATTCCAAAGTATCGTTATACTTTATTTATACTTGTATGTTATGGCCACTAAGTAACTATCCAGCTAATCGTTGGTTAAGTAAATAAGTGAATAACCAATTAAATGTAAGCAGGTGCACATAATTATGTAGTAAATTCTAGAATAATTAATATTTATAATGTCTTTCCTTGTTTTAGTACAGACTCAAGTTTACATTAAGGTATATAAATTATATCTATAGCTTAAAATAGTAATATTATATATGCGAAAGTTTAGATGGATGGATGGATGTTTGTTAGAGTTTGTCGCCTAAATTGCTGAATGGATATCGATGAAACTTGGCATTGATGTAGAGGATATAGAGGAAGAACATAGGGTCCTTAAAATCCCGACATTAGTTACAGTTTCCGAGGGATACGTAGTTTTTTGTTATTTACATATTTACTCGATAATTCTGCAACGGTTCAACATATCTTACTGCTCGTAGGATACTAAGTTATATTTTAATTTCTCACGGACAGAGTCGCGGGCGACAGCTAGTCTATCTAATAAAATTAGCTGTAAAATATAGCTTTCTTAAATAACAATAGTGTAACACATATCAATGAATAGGGTTTTTCATAAATTTCTGATTAATATTTATCAACATAGAACAGTTAAATTTTCATCACAATTGCCACGTAATAGAATTTAAATATCGCTTCCCGTCTTCGGAAACTTTGTTACTTGCTTATATAATACAAGATACCTTTGTTCCCATCACGTAGCAGCCATTTATTAATAATAGTTTTCATTGTAACATTCGGTCACTATGTGTTAGTGATAAGGAAATACAACAGTAGCTCTTGTTTCGAAGAAATATTACTAACTAACTGTCGCCCGCGACTCCGTCCGCGCGGAATTAAATAAAACCTAAGTGTTCTTTATCTGTTTATTATTGTATTTTATTTAAATGTGTGTTCTATATCTGTGCCGAAATATCGAGTAAACATGATAACTCAGGAACCGTAACTATTTCCGTGATCAAAAGTAGCCTATGTGTTCTAAATATATGGCAAATTTCATCGAGATCCGTTCAAGAGTTTAAACAAACTCTAACAACATCCATCCATCTAAACTTTCGCATTTATAATAAAGCCGTGAGCTAAAATAAAGGGCTAAAATAAATAATACGTTAAGCAAGATTGAATATCTCTGAAGATAAAGAAGCTAGCTAATTGAATTACGAGTAAATTGTGCATGATAGACAATTAAATATCCTTAAAATAAAATAAAATATCGTTATTAATTTATTTATATTTCATTAAAACATGAACTAAAACGAAAAAGGATATCTTACGTAAACTTGGATAATACAGTATTTTTCATAAAATTTTATTTTCACTGAGTTTTTACTTACTTACTTACGGCTGTATTATTAATATATAAAATTGCGAAAGTTCTTAAGGTTTGTTATCACGTAACTCTAAAACTTGTGTACGTATCTGGATTTTGGAGACAGAGATCGTACAAATTATGGTCTGAGCAATGCGTGGGCTTTATCCTTATACAGACAATGGACAAGTTTGTGTTCAAACTTCAAATAGCATTACCCTAATTAAACCTTAATGAGAACACCAAAAAAATATTTAGCAATGAAAAAAAATATGACCAGTGAGAATCGACCACGATTTTTTTCGATAATTTTTTATAATTATATATCTCCCGTATACTAAACTCGAGGGCAAAAATAAAGGGTCGCTTAAAAAAGTTTAAATAACTCGGAAAATAAAACGCTAAAATTTAACTTAACGCGAAAATAACATGTTTTATTTTATTTTAAGGATATTTAATTGTCTATCACGCACAATTTATTTCAGTTAGCTAACGTCTTTATCTTCTGAGATATTCAAAATTCCTTAACCGACCCTTTATTTTTGCTCACGGCTACATATGTCTTTTGTACCGATGTAACGAAACTCAAGGGACGAAGACAATTTGAATGACACCTCACTAGTCTAAATTTGTTCAATCAATGGACTTTAATACAAAGTAACAGACATAAAAATAATGATACGCGCTCAAAACATTATCTTCATCATTCGGGTAGTAAAAATAATAATAAAACTCTAACAAATGTACTGTATTTAAATCACTGAAATATGTATAATTATTCTGTGAATATAAATAAAGATAAAATCTACCAAGCAAGCATAAAATTAACATCAAAATCCTTTAATTGCTTAAATGCATTGTATTTCTGAAGTTGAAGGTGTTACCTTGTAAGTTTGCAGTTACCTTCTCAAATCAAAAGTCCGATTGTGAGAAAAAACAATAACATTTACAATAAACCGTAATATTTATAACCTAAACTGTCCTACAAATATTTATATCTTGTCGTTTTTGTAACTCATCGTGATTAATGACTTTTTTATTAATGATTATCAAATGAAAATATTTCAAGTTTAAATATGTGTAAATTTTAAATAGGTTTAATAATCAAAAAAAAATTTGGTTATTATTAAAATAAATTATATTAATTAATTAAATGAAATTATAATATTTAGGACAATATTTCATGAAACTTACCCTGAAAACGCTAACAAAGGGAGTTAACAAAAATCGCGCGCGCGCTCGTGTCTGCGCCGCTGAGTGGACTGCGCGTGCGACTCGTGACTTTGGCACACTGACTTCAGTAACCTATCTGGTTCCCATATCATCGATGTACGTCGCAAAATATATATACCACGCATAACTGATACATTAACTGCGCGATGTGTCTTGCTGCTGGAGCGTTCATTCATATTTGTTAACGTTGTATTTATAGGCATTTGAAGATAGTCAAGTTAGTAAATCAAAAAAGTCACACTAACTTAGGGTATAAGTTAAACCCAGATATTTTATGTAAAATTGTGTTGTTTCGCGATAGAAAAATAATTCTAGTCAAAGCCATCAAGAGGCCAAGAACATTAAATTTAAAAACTTTGGATTTGTGACCCATCATTTATTTAAATTTATAGTTAACTAGCTGTAGCTCGCGACTCCGCCCGCGCGTTCTTTTTCAAAATATTTTTTTTTTGTAAAATATACCTAGCCTAAGTTACTCCATATTACATCAGCTACTTGCCAATAAAAGTCCCGTCATAATCGGTCCAGCCATTTCAGAGATTAGCCGGAACAAACTGACAGACAGTCAAAAATTGTAAAAAATGTCATTTTGGTGTATGTACCGTATATATATTCATATACATATCGTAAAAAACTGTTATTGCAATATTACAGACACTACAATTTTATTACATGTATAGATTCTTGAAATACTAACCACAATATTAGGCAAAAAAGTATGGATTAAATCCCATATTTAAATATTTTATATTGTATCATATTTTTTATATTGTAATTTTATTCATCAATCAATTTTATTTATGTAATAAATTAAAGCAATAACAATTTCCAAGATATGAAATTTAGATTGACTTATAATCAATTGGTATTTTAACGTTCTACGTTTTTTAACTTTAAAACAAAAACGTTTAGTAAAGGATCATCATCGTCATTCGATAAGGAATAAAGAATTGGTTATTGTTTATCGAAGGGTGCAATTGTCAAAAAAACAATATAATCACTACATAGTATAAAACAAAGTCGCTTTCTCTGTCTGTATGTCCCCTTGACTGCTTAAATCTTTAAAACTACGCAACGGATTTTGATGCGGTTTTTTACCGATAAAGTGATTGAAGAGGAAGGTTTATATGTATAATAGCATCAATTAAATAGTGGAGAAATTCTGTTATTTTTGAGTTTTCTAATGTTATATAAATAATTAAATTTTTTCCGTTTAAATTACAACAAACGCAGGCTAAACCCTACGTGATTTATCAGATTTATACCCGTGCGAAGCCGGAGCGGGCCGCTAGTTTGAAATAAGCCGTAATATTTAAACACTAACCATTCCTATTCAGACCGATTTCATTATTTATCGAAGTCACATCAGCCTTTATTTGCTCTCTGGTGCTCCTTCTCCAATGTGTTCCAACTCTGTAACTGTGTGACAAGTATAATCAGAAGAAAGTATAAATTAACACCAAGTGAAGAGAACTTATATGTTCCAATCGATACATTTATATGTTTTACTAGCTGTCGCCGATGACTCCGTCTATGCGTTTTTTTCCAAAAGAAAAGATTTTTTTTAAATAAACGTAGCCTGTTACATCAGCTACCTGCAAATAAAAGCCTCGTCAAAATCGGTCCAGTCATTTCAGAGATTAGCCAGAACAAACAGACAGACAGACGACACTTCAATTTTATTAGACTAGCCATCGCCCGCGACTCCATCCGCGCGTTCTTCTTCCAAATTAAAATATTTTTTCTTAAATATACGTATCCTAAGTTACTCCTTATTACATTACCTACCTATCAATAAAAGTCCCGTCAAAATCGGTCCAGCCATTTCAGAGATTAACCGGAACAAACCGACAGACAAAAATTGAAAAATGCTATTTTGGTGTACGTACCGTATACGTATACATATACATGTATTGTAGTAAAAACGGTTATATATTACAATATTACAAACAGACACTCCAATTTTATTATTTGTATAGATGACCGATGACATAAGTATTGCGTGTGTTACGCATTTCCACCAAACAAGGTTATAATAGTTCTATGACCTCTACGTAATTACATTTGACCTTTGCCTTCATGAGGTATATCACGCGAAAGTATCAAATTGCATGATAAGTAAACTGGATATAAAATGATCACCTACGATAACCGAGTACATCTCTTCGAATATAACTCGGATCAGATTACAGAAGTTTCTAAGACAGGATTCTCACTGACTGAACACTTATTTAAAAACGTAATCCCCTTTCATTCCTTTAAGAAAAACAGAGACAGAGTATACAAATATAGCTGTCAAGGCGGTGAAATTTCACGGCCACATTTTCTTTACCTGACATACACAGCTATGTAGCTGTAATTTCAAAAATAATACCTGTTGTCCCACTCCTTCTGCTTGAAAAAGCTGAGATAGTAAATGTTTATAACCGGGCGTTAGGTAGCGAGAACCCACAGTAAAATGTATACGAGTAAAATGTATACGATGTATACTCGTATGTATGCATTTCATCCAATGGGTAAAGTGAGGCAACATTACCATTTATTAACTTATTTTCTATTCAATACATCTTATTTAAAACAAATAAATTAAACCTAATAAAAAAAAATTGGGGCACCAGGACCGAAGTTACGTGGATACATACATAAAAAATACAGACGAATTGAGAACCTCCTTCCTTTTTAAGTCTGTTAAGAAAGAAAGTATATAAAGTACATCTATACATATAATAAAATTGGAGTGTCTGTTTGTAATATTGAAATAACCATTTTTTACTACACGTCTATGAATATGTATATACGGTACAAACACCAAAATACTATTTTTTACAGTATTTGTCTGTCTGTCTGTCTAATCTCTGAAATGGCTTGACCGATTTTGACGGGACTTTTATTGGCAAGTAGTTGATGTAATAAGGACTAACTTAGACTTAGAAAAAAATCTTTTATTTTAAATATAGAAAGCGTGGACGGAGTCGCGGGCTACAGCTAGTTATAAATATTGCCCTACCAGCGGAAGAATCTTGTTACTCAAGCAATCAATGGCCGAGGTTGCAGAGAAGAGGATCCGTCCCCTCTTTTATGATTGGAAGTGTGCAAAACCGATGTTGAGACATGATACTATAAACCTGCCTTCTTTAAATACTCGTATATTGATAAAATCTTTACCCTTCTTTTTTGTCACTATAGTAGGCTTGAATAATTTACGATTAAAGACACACGAGGTCACGACTTATGATTTTACAAATTACTATTCTACTAGTTACCGATTAAATAACAACTAACGCAAATCGAACTCTGCAACCTTAATACAATTATAGGATATTGCACTGAACTGGTTGTAATACGATCTTGACCTTACTAGTCACGTTAGAATAAACGTGTGTACTACTGTTGTAAATTTAAATAAAGTTATGTTCAATGAATAAAAGACTTAAAAAACAATATTTTTAAAAACGTATAACATGTTGAGACCCTAATTGTTTACCTGAAATGAAATAAAACTTAATAAAGTTGCATGATTTTTACCTGCCATTATTCGATTTCAAACACCACGTGACGTCACATATCAATGTTATGCCACATGTCATTCATGAGTATATACCATCGAAATGTTCTCAACGAAAAAATATTTTGTTTAAATTTATGCAAATAAAGAGACAGGTAACAACATATTTTTAAATGTTTTTGCAGTACGTATTCAATGCAGTCTTTATTTATATCACGCCAGTTTTAGTTAACTGCGTCAGAACAAACATAGCTTGTGTTTGTTTTGACGCAGGAGAGTTTACAGTTTATTCCGTGCAAACGAGCAAGCGGCCGCCTCAGATCGCTGAACTAATGAATCTAGCGACCGTTGCCCATAGGCAATTGCAGATGTGTTGCCTTCCTTTAATCAACGGTGGAGCAGGCACACTAAAGTGAATATTTCGTCTTCGTACGCGTCCCCATCAACGCACTTCTCCTTCCCATCCTTTCCTTGAAGGAAAAAGGCGGGTAGAGGAAGATCTATTGCAGAATCTATATCAGAATTTCAATATTAGTCGTATGTTAGGCCTCCGGAACGCACACTAATTTTATGACGCGCGGAATTGCATCCACTTGACGACTGTCTTGTGTTTCGTCGTGGTGTTGCACCGAGCAAGGCGACCAGTTCGTTCAAAACATATTGATGCTCGCGTTCAGCACTGTTAAATTTATGATTGGAATTGCCGTACCAAATCAAGGAAATTTTAATATTCTATCAAGTTACGGTAAGCAATATTAGAATTATGATTTTTGACCAAATTTTAATGAAACTGCTGTAGTAGATAATTAATTTCCATGCATCACCACATAGTATAAAACAAAGTCGCTTTCTCTGTCCCTATACATAGGGAATGTATGCTTAAATCTTTAAAACTACGCAACGGATTTTGATGCGGATTTTTTAATAGATAGAGTGATTGCAGAATAAGGTTTATATGTATAATAACATCCATTAAATAGTAGAGATATACTGTTATTTTTGATATGTTGTCGTAAATAATTACATTTTTTCCGCTTACATTGTAACAAACGCAGGCTGAACCCTACGTGATTTATCAGATTTATACCCGTGCGAAGCCGGAGCGGGCCGCTAGTAATATTATATATCTCATTGATTCTATTATATTAAGGTTAATCTCACTAATTGATTGAGCAATGCATTGCAAGATTCCTCCGATGTAATGTATGTCAAAAATATTATTTTAATGTTAAGAACTTCATCAACTTAATACTCAATAACAATTCAATGACAATAGAAGGTGAACAGTGTTATCTTGGTATTTATTATTTATTGCTTATTAATAGTAATAAAACCATCACTCTTGCTAAAAACAGAGCTGTTAAACACACCATTTGAATATTTTTCGCATATATTCGACTGAAAAGTTACTAACGTCATACAAAGATATTTTTTTTATTGCAAAATTGTTACAACAACAATTTTGCCTTGACTCCTTTACTAAGATGCCTGTATTTAAGGAGCTAAATTAACGTATAGTAAGAGAGGTTACACTCTCAATTGTTTTTTTTTCGTAATTTTACTTAGATAAAACAACTCAGTAACTCAAAAGATTAGACAAAGATTAACGATTTTAGCGGACCTGGCACATCTGTCTTCTTTTCTACGACTATACACTACTACGCTTATACGGACACATCGGTTTCAGGTACACCTAATAATGAATTTTAAAAAAAAACTTCAATCATGTATTTAAAAAATGAGGCTCTAAATAAGTTCGGATTTCGTATCTGAAAAAAGACATTGTAAAGAATTGAGTATCTGCTAAAATAAAGGCTGAAAAGAAGTAAGATTAGAAGAACATTATGTATTGACAGTGGTAGACGCCAGCGATAACATCTTTTTCACGAATCGGCCGGGCACCCACCGCAATACCACGACCACACAGAAGACAATCGTCAAGTGGAAGCAATTCTGCGTTTCGTCTGATGAGTTTGTGTTCCGATGGCCTAACATTCATCCTCTTCCCCTTCTTACATTAAAAAAAAAGGTTAGGAAGGGGAAGTGGATTTAACGGAATAGTGGACGCATAGAAAGAAGAAACGTTCTCTTCCATTGCGTCTCCTCCTTCGTCGAATAAAGGATCGAATCTGGAATTACGGGCACATTGAAGGTTTTGAGCCTAAGGAACACTGGCACATAATAGCCATTTCTTTTTTAATTATAATCTGCTGTTTTTGTTTTTCTTCTGTCAAAATTGCAAAATTTGTGATCGATTTAACAAACGAAGTTCGCGTTTTCCGTAGAAATGTATAAAATTGAGCACCGTTCCGTCCTAAAATATTTACAACAAAAAGGATTGACGCCAAAACAAATTTTTGAAGATATGTACGAGACTATGGGGGAATCTGCTCCATCATATGCCACTGTCAAAAGATAGGTAGTGGATTTCAAACGTGGCAGAGAAGAAGTGCAAGATGAACCTAGGAGTGGTAGGCCGCCGACGGCTACCACAGACGAAAATATCAATAAAATATTAGACCTGATTTGGAATGACATGAGATTGACGATTGCAGAGATAGCAGGAGCAATAGGCATTTCCTATGAACGAAGAAGACGTACAAGAAGCTGTGACTGAATATTTAAAGGAAATAGAAGATTCTTTTTTTTTTAGGAATACTAAAACTTGAGACAAGATGGCAAAAGTTTTTTTTTTTTTGTAAAACAAGGTGGCAAACGAGCAAGCGGCCACCTACAATCGCTAATTAGCGAAGTGACCGCTACCCATAGACATCCGCAAT
>JAAOEG020247002.1:0-10018 GCA_011763625.2 Papilio bianor | reverse complement strand
GTGTACCCTATTTAATTGTAATTAAATTCACAAATAAGCTCTGATCTCAGTTTAAAAAAATAAATATAATAATTTCTTCGACGATTCTAGAAACGCTTGTTCATTGTTCTACGAAGTGGGCGTTATTGGTTGGTAAAAGGCGTTGCCGAGGGGGTGGGGGTTATGCGTCATAGCAGTGGGCGTCGAGTGGTGTGAGGTTCTCTGGATGCGCGGGAGACGGGGTGGTCAAGGCTAACACGGAGGGAGGCTTGGACCTTGAACAATAATTATTAACGTAGGGGTCTTCTATCAATCGTGCAATTTTTACCTACTTTTAACTCAGTGGTACGTGGTCACGTTTTAAACTAAACCAATGAGTATTTTTAGTATTTATCATATCGATTTTTATGTAAGCGAAGGGGCAAACGAGCGACGGAAACACCGGGGTGATCATCGATGCCCATGGACATTTTCAACCCGTGAGGAACAATGTGATGCGTTGCTGGCCTTTGAGAAAGAGATAGGCTAGCTCTCTGAAGGATCCTAAGTCGTACTGGTTTGGAAATACTGCCGAGGACACACCGTTCCACAATGCGGCTATTCATAGCAGGACATTTCGCGAGAACCGCAATGTTAAGGAATGCCAATCATCCAGGTTTATGGATTGTTGGCATGCCTGGTGATCTGTCCAGAATATCTTTAAAAACAGGGGTAATTTGAATAAAATTTTGGAGAATTAAGTTTCATTTATAGACTGATATTAAAGTTGCAGGCTAATTTAATAACCTGCAACTTTAATATCAACAATACTTGATTTCTCCGTATATTCCCGCCCATCCACCCTCCCCCACCCCCCACCTCCTTTGATGATTCCATATTAGCAAAAGTGGCATCCCCGACCACTGTAAGGTACCTGTAAAATCTAGGTCGCATTGCCTAGGCGAGAGGTCTAGGCAAGGTCTGGGGGTGGCGAGCTTCCGCCGGCCCCCGGGACGCATGCAGAGTTGACCTTCGAACAGTTATTGATTCGTAATACCCCCCTCCACCCCCTCCCACTTTCAAAGCTACCTACCCTATTTGATAAAGGATTTTTTTTATTTTTAAAATAACCTTAAATTGATAAACTTTCTCAATCACTTTTTATATTTGTTAATTTTGTTTAAAAAAAATAGTAAAGGAGTCCGCTTATTTCAATTAAATTTAGTCTGATTTTCACCGAAGTGAGTTGTTTAAACTATTAACCATTAACAGAAAAAGCTACAAACAAAGAGAAGAAATTGCTTTTTCTCATGTTCCGTAGACCAACATATTTAATTTGTTTCCGTTCAAAAATCGAAGCTTTGTTTAAACAAGTAAAAGATAAGCTACTCTCTGAAACTACGTATAAGTTGTAAAACATAATCCGGCGTAAAGTATACATTGTCGGATTAAAGCAACAGGTTGGAGCAACAAGTGCTTTTGGAGCTTGCTAACAAATAAGACGATTTACACAGTACATCAACTGTTGAATGTTTACCGAAACAACGTATCAAATGTTCGTAATTATTATTTAACCTCCACTGATTAATTTTATTTATCACAAAAAAATATAATTTAATATAATTTTATTTAACACAAATAATATAATTTTATTTTAATTAATCAATGCAGGTGTAACATACTTACCCATTTTGTACCACGCATCTGAGTTTCTTCTGAGATATTCTGATGTTCTCTTTTCACCGGTAACGTACTCGTAGTATATCGAATGTTCGTTACTTAAAAACATAATAGTCGAAAAAGATTTTACACCAAATTACACCGATTTTTACGGATCAACATAATTTTCAAATAACACAATAAATACACTGCTAATATTTTAATGTAATTCTATGTTCCACGGAAAGGGCGCATCGAAATAATAAATCACGGTAAAAATAAAAATAATTCTATTGCAGGGTGTTTTTATCTGAATAGAATAAACCAAACCGCGCTTACGAGTTTTCATCGTTTAACACTCAAAAAATAAATAAATAAAACAATACCGATAAATAAAGAAATTAAAAAAATCAACGTGCTACAACAAGTACATAACCATATTCGAGGATCATCTTCCCAAGTACGATGCACTTTGAAAAATTAATCACCACAAAGGGTAAAATAAATGCTATTTCGGAGCTTCGCGACACGAGCGAGGCGTCTTGATTGCCTGCTTGCTGGCTGTGGACTGGGATGGGAGCTGCGACGGCATTTGTAGCGGTCTCGGCTCGCGAACCCGGTGTTGCCATCCCCAAATTGAAACGTCCCGACTTTTTTAGGGAAAATTTTCCCGATCATAATATTTTATTCAACAATGAATTATAGTGTTAGATATTTACAGTTAAAGTTAAAGAAAGTTTTATTAAAGGAGTAATGATAATCAGAAATTATAATTATGATAATTTTTAGTACTAAATAATAGTATTAAGATATCATAAAATTCATTATTTATAAATAAGAAATTGTCACAAACCTTTATTGGGATGTATATGTCAGAATTTTTTAAGTAAATTTTTAATCGACTTAATTCTTTTGAAGAAATGATATAAAGTGTCACAATTTTACTTTTTTTATTCATACAAATGAAAACCAGCACTTGCAATAAATAAATTTGAGACATTCATTTCATCAAAAGCTTCAAGGCAAATGAAATAATTGTTAAAAGACTCTCTATTGAATATCAAAATGACACCAAAAAAGTGATCAGTATTTTAATTAAAATATCGTCGTCACTATTGATGTCATTATTCTGTTTTTTTACAAACCATAATTCATAGATTATACGTAAACTACATTAAAGACTCAATTTTAAGGACGCCTAGTATTTTAAATGCAACTTAAAGCTAAAAACCTATTTGTAATCTAATAAAAAAGTACCTGTCACGCATAAAACCATTCACATATTTGATAAATTGCCATTTTTTCTCGTTATTCTATTCGTCTTTATTCCTCGAATTGATATTGCTTCATAATCGAATAATTATTGGCCACCTGATTTGACCAATAATAGCGATACTTGCGAAAGATGGTACCTGGCTATATTCCTAAGGGATACTATAGTCCCAGGCGGGGCCGTGGACGAAAGCACAAAGCGTGCCCGTGACCCCGCCACCATGCGTAGGAGGAACAGAGGGGTTTAGTGGGTATGCTCCCTATTGGGGAGAGAATCCCGCACAACTCCGTGTCCCCCCGGGGCACTGCGTATGCATAAAGCATTCCCTTCTGAAAAAAAAGGGGGTACTGTAAGCCTAAAGCACAGCTTTTAACTGATATTGTTTTGTTTAATTTGTTCTGTTCTATAATTATTATTTGATAATCACTGTCGTTTTTTAATTTCATGTAAAAATATTGTTTTCATATTTTCCGAATAGTAAACTGATTAAAATATAATTATAAAAATAAAAATATTTTTTCCCAACTTTGTTGGGAAATTCTAGCAGTATGGCAACATTAAATCGCTTACAGGATAATAGTTACGGAGCGCTAGCACCAGGTGAATGACGCGTCTCGCGCTGCCTTCCGTGCAAAGCGCCAAAAATTAAAATTTTGTACAAAAATGATTGTTTTTTGCTTTGAAATTAATAATTGCACTATGTGATATTATTGATATTGTGATATTAAAATGTGATTTTGAGACTTACAATGTTACGTGTTTAACATAACATAAAAAAAAATTATAGTGACGTTTTTAATTATTTAATTGTAATTTCAATTATTATTAATGAACAAATAGCGCAGTATCCAAATTGATACATCACAGAAGAAAATTGAAAATATAAAAGTGAGAGTTGGACGGCGGATGCTGCTTTGACGCGTGTAACAAATTAAAGAAAAATAATTTAAATACAAAATTTAAGTGAACTTCATGATAACATTTTATATAGTGAAATATATTTTTTTTGTGCATCTTCGAGGCACATTTACGAAGATTTCTGAGTTTTCTGCGCCATGCAGTCACCCGGACGTTGAAGTCTTTTAAACGCGTCGCTACGTAAACTGTGCAATATTTTCTAGCTTTCTTGTAAGAAAAATGAGTTTTAATATTAGTAAATCGTATGTATTAATTATTTATCTATTACTTTTTGATTGCCCACTTCTGTTTATCGTTGTCAGCATTATATGTGTTGTAATTATCTCAATAAAATTGTATGAATTGCATAAAGATGACGACGGGTTCGATTAATAAACCTGAACATATAAGAAAAAATGTTCATAATAAATGTGTTTATTTTGTATTAAAATATTAATTTAGAACAAACATATGCGTTAACGTTAAAAAAGTTTTGGTTATTAATGAAAAAATAAAAAGAGAATATTTTTGCTATTAATTTCTATTATTTCATTGTTCACAAGTTGAATACTGTTTAAAAAGTATATTAAAATGTTATATATTTTAATGAAACTTTTAGTTAATAAGCGTTGAAATTATTTTTAAAATATTTATTTTTACTTCATTGCAATATATAATTCAATGTTAATTTAATTTTGTTGCCGTCTTGTATGTTTGTATGATTTTCATATAGATATCCCACAACCATTGGTAAGAGATGAAAATTTTGGGTTTGCTACTTAACCATTGTTTAAGATTAAAATTTGTTATGCTAAAAATTATTTGCGAAAATGTGTATGTAAATATAAATTTTTCATCTGTGTAATGTTCCAATGTTCGTATAACCTTAAGGGAATAATATAACTTCTTACACTACTACTACTACTTTTTACAATTGTGTTATCTGTTAACCTTCCATTTACCAAAACCTTTAAAAAATTACAGCATTTACAATATTGTTCCATACATATATAAAGGCAATGGAAATTGAAAGAAGACAGATCTTTTTTTGATAATGGTCAGGAATCAAATATACCTCAAATAACAATCATAATTTAATAATACCGCAGAAACTTTTCCTTTGAAAAGTTCAGCGGTAATCAAAATATGTTTGAAATAAAAGACAATGTCTTTATCCATATTGCAGTTTAACATATGCAGATATTGCGGGTAACGTCAAAGTTAACAGGTCTTTGGATCTGTACATAAACACGTCTCTACATCTGTAAGACACGTTTCACATTTAATTTTGTTATTTTTTCAATGTGTTTGAGCGTCAAAAACCTTTAAATTACCTTTGTTTCCTAGATATAATAAACACAACGATATATGTTAACTCACTGAACAACGACAAACAATAATTTTTATGCGGGTCTGAATCCCATACAAATAATGTCATCCCTCGACAAAGTACATTAATTACGCAGCGATTCCATAACGAATTTCAAAAATGTATGGAGCTGACAATATCTTTCGATAAGTCACGTACTTGTCACGTATTAATCCTATGCATTATGACACATTTTGATTCTACTATCGATATCGCTAATCGAATGTCATTTTGTCTAGGGGGATCTCCTTCCTATCGTTGTTTCTTCGTTCATTTATTATGTAAATTTAATGAAGATAATAAAATTTAAACAATAAAAATGTAAGGGTTGTAAATTAATCCACTAATATTGAAATGATTAATATTTAATTTTGATAAATTGTTATCTTTACTTCTATATATATGTTAAAGTTTAAGAATGCATAATAATGTTGATGTTTTTATTAATGTTAAATTACTTATAAGTTTTATATACTTTTAATAGATGTTATAATTTTTGAAACAGTTTCACAATATACTCTTTTGTTATCAATAAATTAATTAATACCAATAAAGATGTATTATTTTTCCCTTATAATAAAAAAAAACTGTAGTAGAGTTATGAAATAAAAAGAACAGTTTTTTTATAAATCTATACATATAATAAAATTGGAGTGTCTGTAATATTGAAATAACCGTTTTTTAACTACATATATATGAAAATATATACTGTACATACATAGACCAGAATCACATTTTTTTTTAATTTTTGTCTGTCTGTCAGTTTGTTTGTTCCGGCTAATCTCTGAAATGGTTGGACCGATTTTGACGGAACTTTTATTGACAGGTAGCTGATGTAATATGGAATAACTTAGGCTACGTTTATTTTAGAAAACGAACGCGCAGACGGAGTCTAAGGCGACAGCTTGTTTAAAATATAAAAGAGGCAGTTGGATTTAAGTGAACGAGCATATCAGTTAAATTGACTTCGAAAATTTTGTGTTCAATCTCTTACTGGGCATATTCAATGTGCACAAGTTAAAAATATGTTTATATTTGTATTATTCAAAGTATATACATGAAAACTATAATCCATTAGCGGGTTTTAAACAAGGACTTCTTCATTCATTCTAAACAATACCTCCACATGCTTGGACACATTGTTTTAATTATCTTAATACTATCGAAGACCAAAAAAAAAACAGACGGGTTTGATAGTTGAAATAATAGTCCCATACTGTAATACTTGTTTTTATTGATAGCTTTTGGGGTCGTTAAGCTGAGTTGTACTGAATTAAAACCAATTTCATTCACTCGAAGCTTATGCGTAGTAGCGATTTGGAAACGAATTTATTTCTCATGCATTTATCGCATTCGCAAAAAGCGTCCTTTAATAAACCAATTGGATGACGAATACAGTCTATCTTACTAAGCTTTCAAATTAAAATCGTATAACGCTATAAAAATAATAAACTAAAGAGCAGATTTCATTGCACAAGATTTTATTTTTTATGGTATTGAAAATAATGACTAGCATCGTGCCGCATAATTTTTTTTTACTTTTTTTTATGAAATATTGGTATTGTATTGTAAGGACACTAGAACAGATTTGTTTTTGATACAACGTCAAAATAACTAACACCAATAATCCAGAGGGGTAGGCAGAGACCACGAATTACGATTAGGTGCGGTCTTGCACATATTTCTCGCTTCTTCTAAATTCATAAATCTACGCAATCATGCTTATCTATACATATAATAAAATTGGAGTGTCTGTTTGTAATATTGAAATAACCGTTTTTTACTACTTGTATATATATGTATATACGATACATACACCAAAATAACATTTTTTTAAATTTCTGTCTATCAGATAGACATATCTGTCTGTCTGTCTGTCTGTTTGTTCCAGCTAATCTCTGAAATGACTGGACCGATTTTGACAGACCTTTTTTTGGCAGGTATCTCATGTAATAAGAAGTAACATAAGCTTCGTTTATTTTAGAAAAAAATTCTTAGTTTAGAGAAAAAACGCGCGGACGGTGTCGCGGGCGGCAGCTATTTTTTAAAATATAAATAAAAATAATAATCATTTCAATGCAACTATAACTGCACTGTTATAATTTATGTTACACTAACTTTTGCCCTCGATTCCGTTCGCATGGATTAAACAAATAAGTAAATCAGTAGCTTTTGTGCTGTATAGCATATTTCAGCGAGATCTATTGAGCCTGGATATAATTTAAAACAAAGAAAGATTTAATACACAGAAAGAAGAACAGCCATGCAGATATCTAAACTTTAGCTTTGATAATGTTAGTAAGTTACATTTTATGTTGTTTTGACTTATATCTGGTTTAGCTTGCAGTTATAATCATCATCATCAGCTCACTATACATCGCCACTGAGGGCTCGGGACCTACCTCAAGTTAGGAGTGACTAGGTCTTAGTCAACCACGCTGGCCCAATGCGAGTTGGTTGAGTTAACACATGTTTTGAGTTAAAAATGTAGTAAATGATAGTAAAATATACATATGAAATTCGAAAGTCAGCAGAGGTTTACACGTGCCTGTTTATTTTATTCCGTGTCCCAAATTATGAGCAATTCTATAAATGAAGCTCAAGTATGAGTACGAAGCGAGCAAGGGTTTTTTTCCTAAAACAAACATTTTCTATTCACAACGTTTGAGGTCAAATTAATTAAAATATCCACGATTCAGATATAATAATATCTCATTGAATACATTTATTACTAAGCATATGTATAATTATATCAATGGCTACTAACAGAAAACATACAAACGAATTTCGGGAATGGACCGCTTTTGGTTGTTGGCTTTGGTGATTGGCTTTACTATGGTTCTGAAAGGTACAATAATATTTTATTCGGATATCTTGTGATACCTTTATGAACATGAAAATTAATGATGATTAAAAAAATCGTCAATATAAAGCTACATTCCCATAAAGAAAAATAGTTAACGACAAATATTCGCGCGTATATATTTTTTATTTGTAAATTCCATTGTGTGGCTAGAGCCTAAACGACTGAACCGATTTTGACGATTGATTTATCATTCGATTTGTCTTCGTCTACGGAGTGTCTGTGTGTGTGCCTGTATGCGAATAGGGTACATGGGTACAAATACACATTAACTGAATGTGACAAATAAAATATTAAAAAAAATGTGAAATATCTCTAGTAATAACTTTATTTTCTTTACTAGATGTTATTTAAATGTTCTACTCTTAATGTATAAGCGAAATAAGTTTTTTTTAAGCATTTTAAACGTATGTGGTTTTGAAATACCATATTGGTCAGAGTGATATCTGATCACACTTGTTAGGTTTTAACGGCGGACGAAGTCTTAATTTTATTTTACATGGTAAGTTAAAGTCTGCTATAGAGATATAAAACTAATCCCACTCCCGCTGCACCCTTATAAATACGGAGATAATTTTCTTTTGAAATGTTAGATAAGTGACAGTATTAGATTTTCGTATACCTTACGAAATGACCATTAATTTTATAATTGCTTGACTAAATTTTTGTATTTTTTAAACTAAAATAAGCAGAATAAACAAGATAATCCTGTTTTTTTATTTGGACATGCCGCTATGCCGCCCTCTCCTTCACCCCTGGCGTGGTGAAGCCAATGACATAATTTACTTTATTTTAGACCGACTTCCCAAAATAAGGAGGTACTGAATTCGTGCTGTTAACCGGAGTCCGGGAGTTCACTTAAAAAAAAAACAATTTAAATTTATGGATTTTATATTTAATGGTTCAGTACAAGGATTGAATAATTACTATAAAGGTAGTATTTTATTATATTTAAAAATTTAGTACAAAGAAAGTATAACGAGACGAAAAGCAAGGAGCACCTCAAACGAGGGCTGAGAGTGAACTGCCTGTCATTACTAATGGTCTTGTAAGCTTGATTATCTTAGATGCTGAGTCCATGACCTAATTTGTCTATATTGAATCATAGCCTACAAAGGGAAAGATATAACAACCACCCTTTAAGAGGAAACTTATCGAAAAATAAGTTTTCAATATAGTTTAACCTATGCGCAAACGAACCTGTTCTATTTCCATCTCTGTTTCAGAATTCCTTTCTTTACTAATAGTTAAATTAGTAGTAGTGCATAATATTTTGAGGTACGCATTCTTTTTACAAATATAGAAAATCAAAATACTAAAACATAGAATACAAGCTAAAACACTTAAAATAGGAAAGCTAATATGATTATTCTAATTGGTTGGACATCGTACAAGTAATTCCTTAATGATTTATCCGAGGATATATTTAAACTTTTATGGTTATCAAAATTAACATTCTGTATTTTAGAAATTGGCAAATTTGTTTTTTTATTTGGCTTAAATTACAACAACTATCATTAAGAATATTAAATGTAGATACAACACTAGGCACATTAATCTTGGGTGAAACTTTCCTCACTACCTTAAAGTTCTTATGATAACCAATACATAAGTTGGAATACTAAGTACACCTGTACCAGATATAACAAGTTCGGTTACATCATTATTATTGCAATCAATCAAGAGTTTGGAAGATTTAGATTGGACAAATATGATTTTCCCATTATGTGGCTTATGCCATATATCTATGTCACCATGAATTATTTTATATTAACAACTTTGAGGTAAAGTTGTTACAGATTTTGTAAATATTTCAATTTCACAGTCGTTTCACACATTGAAAGTTTGAGTAATTACAATATTTTTACAAGGATTTAAACTTTTCAGATACGGGAATGAAGCTTTATCTTTACTTACAGCTATGTATTCCTCAGAAGGTAAGATCATCGCAAAGGAATTAGAAGAGTCAGTAACATGTGATATTGGGAAAGCTATGATT
>JAAOEG020244071.1:0-10048 GCA_011763625.2 Papilio bianor | reverse complement strand
TGTCGTGTTGTTCGATAACGAAAATCAGCGGCAGGTATCGCTCCAAACAGTTCTTCAGAACACTCCCCGTGGTATATTCGGGGAGTGTTATATTATATAAAATATATTATCATATATTTTATATAATCGTCCACCGAAGCGATCTAAGAGCGCGGCGGCCTCTTAATCTGGTAACGATACCGAGTAATCGACCTGAACCGAGGATCCTGAGGGAGCCTTCGAGCCTAGTTACTAAAAGAAGTTTAGGTTAAGCGCCATCTGCGCTCGGCCATCTCGCATGGTGGCAGTGAACGAATTAATTGTATTGTCAAGAACGTTTAGCTATGTCAAATATATGCAAAACCTACATGGATGTAGAAAATGGCATGAAAGGGCGCTAGTGTCACGTATGTCCACCGGGTCAGATACATACGAATATATTAATCCTTTTTATATATATATATATATATATATATCTATATATATATTTGATAAATCAGTCAGTATTGATCTAGTCAAATATCTTGGTGACGCGGAATTTCGTACGTGTCTCTGCCCAGAACTCAATTTTAGGCTTAGCGGGATGTATGGGAGGGTACTGCGTAGTTCGCTGTAACCTTGAGCCGCCAGGATATTTGAAATGGTTTTTACATTATTTACTAATAGAAGTGTCACAGTACTTGAAACAATAACATAATGGTTTACAATTATTCTGTCGTACAAAAATTATTATTAAAAAAAAATATTTTGATTATAATTCTAAAGATGGATCAAACTGAAAAAATTGCACGTCATTATAGTCTCGTTTTAGATTTTTTTCTCAATGTAATCATTATTTTGTCGTCTTTAATTTTGCCAAGCATTGAACCGTAATATAATATTACGGACATTAAATCAATTGGTACGTTAGGAAAATTTGATGAATCTTCGTACAAATAAATAATAAATACTACAAGCTCTTTATACTTAATCTGTAAATTACTTTCAAGATAAAGGTTTTAATTTTTATAATCTTTGACATGTAATATACATAACATTGCTATAAATTTATACTATTATACATTTTTGTCTCCCACACATTTAATACAAATTGCTTTCTTAATTTGATACAATATTGCCTGTTAGGTAAATGACATCACAGATAATATAATTCTATTATACTGTTTAAACTTTCGTGAGACATTATAATAACAGAAATAAAACGGCTAACTCACGTATATTTAATCCGGTGTTGGCACCGACTAGTATCGAGCCCATCGGGGGCTCTTTTATAGGGGGAGTGAGTTCCACTCACTCCAGTCGGTACTGACTCTGGATTAAACATACGTGAGTTAGCCGTTTTATTTTTCTTAGAATACTATATTAGTAATATGATATGAAATATTTAAACAGAGTTAACAATATAAATAGGACGTTTTAAAATTAATTGTAAGGTTCTGTTCATTTTTAAAGTTAATATAATAAGGCATATTTGTAACTTCTTAATACATGAATTACTGTAATATAAAAGGCCGCTATCGCGTACTAAAGCTGTCGTTACCTCAACAGCAAAGGCATAAATGAAAATACACAAAAACGCACATACTATATAATTAATGTTAGGATTAATAATAAAATGTACACAAAGATTTCTCGTTTCGCTTTCTTCTTTTATTTAAGCAAACATTTCTAACAGTTTTTATTAAAATAAGACACGTTAGGAACAAAACACACTGACATTATACTAATATTCAAGATCACGGCTCAACACACGGCGATTAAGTGGATATGTTTGAGATCCTGTCACCCCGTAAACTAACTCGCCCTAAAGAACTGAAGGTTATGAAATACGATGCCCATACCGATGAGGTTCGGTCTTCTCGGGCACCCTTGAATCGGAATGAAAAACAAGTAATGAGTGACAGCCCAAGCCGAGGTCCCCTCTCGGGGGCCCTTGAGTGCAGTCACTCCATGGAGCGTCCACCCAAGCGATCTAAGAGCTCGGCAGCCTCCCAATCTGGTAACGATACCGAGTTAACGGCCCGAACCGAGGCTCCTGAGGGAGCCTTCAAGCCTAGTAACTGTTAAACGAGGTTTAGGCTAAGCGCCATCTGCGCTCGGCCACCTCAATGCCTGTGAAGTTGTAAATGCCTCTTCAAGGAAAACAGTGACAAGTCAGTCTCAAAAAAGCCTATACCGAATAACGTGAGTTAAGCTGTGATTTTACTGTACTTAAACCGATTGTATTCAACTATGTTACAAACGAATGATCTAAGCCTTTTCATAAATAAATGTCTTCTTATAAATATGTATGACATAAATTAAATAATAACAAATATTTTTTTTAAATTAACTGGTTACCAAATAATATAATCAAGTTTTAAGAATTTAATGCACAAGTTTTATAATCCAGTAGCGCGATCGAATCCAGCGCTGGTGTATAAAGTGTAAGAAAATGTGTTTTAATCCACACACGAGACTACCGGGCTTCAGTAACACTTTTGGCAGCCATCTTGTTTTAAATCCCGACCGTGTCGTGACTGTGTAATACTTTTTTAAAGGAGTTTAAATTAGTTTTTATTTCAATAAAAACAATTTGCATTTCCATTACAAAAGAAACAACAAACTAACAAAAAAATCTTGTAAAGAAATCAATATAAACATAATGGGTATTTTCACAGTGAAGGAATAGTTTTTTATGACTATGCTAGAATACTCGAGAATTACCTAAAACGCTGTTTTTGTTAACTATATTACTTTTTGCTTAACACAGTCACTATTATAATTATTATTTAAGCACGGATCTGTTACTTGAAATACACACTAGTTTTATATTGGAAGTTAAAAATCACTAGAAAAATCAATTTATGACTATTTAGTTTTAGATACTGATCTGATGGATTTTAAAGCTGTGTTTCTTTTTAATTAAAAATTATAGAATGTGTGTAACTATACTGTTTACTATTATACTGTTACGAAAGTAGTCGGTGCCGACAATGGATAAAATATACGTGACAGAAGTAAGGAAATGAACAAAATTAAATGATGTATCTGTTGTATTCCTGGTAAGTGTACACTTTTGTAGTTATAGTGCACTTAAATATTAAATAAAATATATTTATTGTGTTTTTAATAACAAATTGTTTCGTAATAATTAAATATTTAAATTCCTTCTCTCTCGCAACTTTATAACTTGTGCCTTTGCTTATTTACACAACTTATACTTAACCGTTAACAACTTATATACTTTTATATATAATCTATATATCAAAATATACTTTATATATAAATTATTGTGCTATAATTCGTCTTAGGTCAGCTACACACTTGTTAAGTTCAAATTGCCCACGCAACTTTAGTCCTAACTGTGTAGGTAAAATATTAAGGTGACTATAAAGGTTTTTCGGAAGGCACTGTTTATTCTAGGGGAGCATCCAGCATACAAAGCTGTGGATATTATTGGTCAGCATTGCAACGATCGATGTAATTACTTACCTTTATTATATTCTATATCTTTACATTTTATTTTATTTCTGATACATACTTAATTTTTATTGTAGCATATGTATATCTATTTCTGTCTGCGTCATAATTGTGGAAAGGATTATGTTTTGGTTATTTAAATTTCGCAGGGGAATTAATTGGAATATAATAATCAGACGAAAAATGTTACACTTGATTACTAGTATTGATGCTTATTAAAACATAGCAATCTTTCAATAGAGTTCAATGTGGAATTGTAAACGAGAAAAAAGTAACATAAATAATTCTAACTAAAATTAATACAATTGTAAAGGTAATGTAACTATCATACGAATAAGGTACCGTACCTTATTTAAATAAGTTAAAATAAAGTATGTTTTATTTAATTTTATGATCACATATAAGTCAAAGTACAAAATCCCTTCGTTGCGATAGCAAAACAAGTCACTATACATAAATTTCTAAGAGAAATAGCTCTACTGTTTATTACACATAGCTTAAAAAAATTAAAGTCGTAATGAATTCAATGTATTTACGGTGTTAAGATTAAATGTATACAAAAAAAAACGTGACTACATTTTAAGATTTTTTTCATTTCTTCCTACAATTATTTGATGCACTTTTCCGTTTTTTTTTAAGCAATCAGTTTGTCAGTTAGCAGTAGTTTGAGGGGTTTTGAGGCTACCCTAAATTAGGAGTGACTAGGCCTTAGTCGACAAGGTTAACGTCACATTCATAATTTTTTCTCAAATACGTGCAGGTTTTTTTGGGCTTTGTCACATTGCGACCACACCGCCACTTAAGTTACCTTATAGCTTACTTATCGTACTTTATCCTTGACAAAATGTCAGCCAACTTAAACATCATCCTGGCCTCGTGCGTAGACGGGTATACCGGGATTGTGTTAACGATAGGCATTCGTTGCATTACGTTTTAAGAATATATAGTTTAAAGGACATTTTCGTCTTCAATACTGTTGGGTTCTTACTTTATAAATGTTGTGACGTAATGAGAAAAACTTAGTGCGTACTTGTGTACTTATGGTAAAACGAAAGTATATCGCTCGTTGTGTTAGAGAAAATGTTTATTCCGATGTTACAGTGTTCAATTTGTTGATGAATAGTAAACAAATATACTTATTAAGATGTACAAGAATGGTTTAATTTTATTAATAGTAGTAGGCGTCAGTAACAACAAAATCTATCGCACGAAATGACCGGTGGTGTAATACCACGACCACTCACAAGACAGGCATGAAGTGGAAGTAAATCTTCGTTTTGTCTGGTGAGTATAATGCCAGCCTAATTTATTTTTTATTTTAATAACAAAAGAACTAAGTAACAAAATATAATTATATGTCGCCAACAAACTGCTGTGCAGTTTGTTGGCGACAGACACTCATTTTTCTTATATACTTACACTAATAATTAACTAACCTACTATATACTTACACATAACCTGCTTTGAATTAAATTATTAACCTAGCACTCTATCTATTGTAATCCTCTTTCCCTTCTCACCTCTTTCTTATAAGGAGGATGGGAAGGGAGAATGGATATGATGGTAGACGAGACGCATAGTAAAGGGGATTATACTCTATTCGTGTGTCTATTTCTCTTTCGTTTTAAGGTAGGCAACAAATCTGCAATAGTGGATGAGTAGCTATCGCTTTGTTATTTTAGCGAATTCAGGCGTGCGCTTGCTCGTTTGCCACTTTTATAATAATAATATTTAAATATGTCGACAGACATCTGAATGCCTTCAACAGTCAAACTGTGTTAAAACATAAGTGTGTAGGTAAAAAAAAACCTTTATATAATACCTTTTTAGTATTTATGATTCCCAAATTAGCACACTTTTATACCTGAGTGAGGAGTTAAGGTAGGGTAATGACATTTTAGTCTTTCTTAAAAAAACAAAACATGATATTGGGTTCATACGACATTACATTCATACAAGTTTAATGCTAAACAAATATTTTTTTCATTTCTTAAGCTTTAAGAAAGTGATTTTTCTGTTAAATTGACATTAACAGTAGTAGAGTCCGATTTAACATCTTCGCATGAATAGGCTCGCTTACCGAAATATCACTACCGAAAAACGGCATCAAGTGAAAGTATTTTTGCGTTTCATCTGAAGAGTGTGTGTGCTGGAAGCCTAGTTTTAGTCCAAGTAATGGATGGGCATGAGAAATGGATTTGGATACGCATTGGAAGGGGAAATGTTCTCTTTCTGCGTTTCCTCCTCCTTGTGTTAAAGGAAGCCAACGTATCTGCGTTTGCGGATATCTATGAGCAGCGGACGCTTCGCTATCTCGGCGAATTCAGATGGCCACTTGTCTGCAACCTTACATAATAAGAAAAATACTTTTTACAGCTTTAATTTATAGAGTCGACTTTACATATTTCGATATTACACATTACACAGACTTAAATCTTTAACAATAGTTTTTACGTCACTGATTACATGTAAATCATAAACTAGATGATTATCTAAGCATTTTCATTCTCTATAATCTACATTACTGTGTAATCCTGGTAATAAAAACCTATAACATTATTGTACAATTGATGATTTAACCACAGATTCCTGCCTTATATAGTTATATCTGGTCGATTTTCGCAGTAGTGTTGTTTTGACAAACGCGAAAGAAGTTCGTGCGCCAAACAACGGTCAATAAATAAATAAACAAATATTTATTAGTCTCAAATAGTGTATTAGAAACTGGTTTATAATTTGCCGTCAGAAATATGAAGGAGACAAAGGTTACGGTAAGTTTTGTCTACATTTTAAATGTGATTATAAATTTCCATGACGTAAAATCACACAGTCGTTGGTTTTATAAATAATTAAATTGAGTCGTATTTTTAAATTCAATTGCGAAATGCAGCAATTGCAATTATTACTAACATTACAAACACCTTATATACATGTAATAAAAGTGATTATATCACAATAATTTGATCCTAATTTATTTACAAGTCTAGCTGTTAAATGACCTAACAAATCAAACTTCATTAAATAGTAGTTACCTATATACGTTGCACTTTTTTCTGCTATCAAAAATATACTTTTAACTGCCATTAACTAATAAAATGACACCCTTATTAAGGGGTTCAGAGCCTAGTCAAAGGGGTGACTAGGACTTAGTCAACCACACTGGCTCTTGCAGGTTGACTTATTGACGTTTCTTTGAATTGTGTGCAAGTTGCAGCACGATGTTTTCCTTCACCAAATACCGCCATTTGACTATTATCTTATACCACATTGTAGCGCAAGCGTAAGGCTTAGTTGAAATGGTTACGAGAAGTATTAAAAAATTAACAAAATCCTCGTAAACATTTATTTAAACAAAATGATAAGAAAATCATCTGCTAACTATATGTGCACACTGAGTTGCTCGATGTCTACCCCAAGTTAGGGGTGACGGCGTTAGTCAATCACAATGATTCAATGATTCACTTTCGGTCGAAATTCGAAAATCGAAAAACATATTGGTACATGTTGGGATTCAAACCTAGGGCCACAATGAAGATGCTGATCAGCCATCCGCTCTAATTTCAAACGTTAAACAATGTTTACCTACATAATTTTTTCTTCTATCGACAATAAATTGTAAATTACGACTAACACTAAATTGACTAATAAATCCGTGAGTAAAAATAAAGGGTCGGTTAAGAAAGTTTGAATATCTCTGAAGATAAAGACGCTACCTAACTGAAATAAATTGTGCATGATAGACAATTAAATATCCTTAAAATAAAATAAAACACCCAATAAATTGACTATCAAACACAATTTATTTCAGTTAGATAGCGTTTTAATTTTCCGTGTTATTCAAACTTTCTTAAGCGATCGTTTAATTTTGCTCACGAGTGTAGTTATATTGTCTCATGATTCTTAACATTTACGAAAAGGTCAGCTCGAAAGTTCAAACGCTCTGTTGCTAATTTATTAAATAACATAATTATTTGTCTACCCCAATATGCTTGTAAAACTGAGTGGTATTAAGTTGACCGTGCTATAATAAGTGCTTTCATACAAAGCCATGTATTATCCGTTTTACGACATGTATTAATACTAATGCATTGATAAAGCTCATACAAATACTGGTAGTATTAGTTCAACTTTGTTTCTTGTTATAAAACCAATTCACGGTGTCACATCACGTAGATATCCTGTGTATCCATTATAATCTTTTAATTTTATTAAACAACTAGCTGTCGCCCGCGACTTCGTCCGCGCGTTTTTTTTCTAAAATAAAAGAATTTTTCTAAAATAAACATAGCCTAAGTTACTCCTTATTACATATGCTATCTGCCAAAAAAAGTCCCGTCAAAATCGGTCTAGCCATTCCAGAGATTAGCCGGAACAAACAGACCGACAGACAGACAAAAAATGTAAAAAAAATTATTTCGGTGTTAGTACATGTAGAAAAAAACGGTTATTTCAATATTACAAACAGACGCTCCAATTTTATTATATGTATAGACTAGCTGTAGCCAGCGACCCCGTCCGCGCGTTCTTTTTCTAAAATAAACGCCTAAAATAATAGCCTAAGTCACTCCTTATTACATCAGCTAACTGCCAATAAAAGTCCCGTCATAATCGGTCCAGCCATTTCAGAGATTATTCGGAACAAACAGACAGACAAAAATTGTAAAAAACGTTGTTTTGATGATGTATGTACCGTATACATACATACGTATACATACATACCGTATGTATATGATGATATACATGTAGTAAAAAACGGTTATTTCAATATTACAAACAGACCGTCCAATTTTATTATATGTATAGATAACATCCATTGGACGAATAGGCCGGCTAGGCCGGCTAGCCCGGAGTAACACCTCGACCAGACCACACAGAAGACAGAAGTGAAGTGGGAGTCATTTCATGTTTTGTCTGACGAGTGTGGTGCTGGAGGCCTAATTATAATCCTCTTTCTCTTTTCACACTTTTCCTATAACGAAAGGATGGGAAGGGAAAGTGGATTTGACGGGACCCATTACCCACACATAGAAAGGGGATATTCTCTTTTTGTATGTTTCCTTCTCCGTCAACAAAAGGTAGGCTACACATCTGCGATAGCGGATATCTGCGGGCAGTCGCATCGCTAATTAAGCGAAATTAGGTGGCTGCTTGCTCATTTGCCACCTTGTAATATAAAAAAGTCACTGTTTTCTTCCAGACTATGTTATCTGTGCCAATTTTTTTAGATATTTGTTGAGTCGTCGGGTCGTTAATCATCTATCTTCAACCATAAAGATAGATGAATTAACGATTTGAATCATGATTAAATATGTAAATTTAATACAGACTAAACAATTTACATATTAATTATAAAGTTGATGTTAACCAGAGAATTAATTAGAGTTGCGTTAAAAAATTTTGTTTAGATGTTATAAAATCTCATACTTCTAATTTCTTTTATATAATTTGTAAATCCTAATCACTACATAGTATAAAACAAAGTTGCTTTCTCTGTCCTTATGTTCCCTTGACTGCTTAAATCTTTAAAACTAAGCAACGAATTTTAATGCGGTTTTTTAACAGATAGAGTGATTGAAGAGGAAGTTTTATATGTATTATAACATCCATTAAATAGCGGAGAAATACTGTTATTTTTAAGGTTTCTAATGTGCAACAAACGCATGCTGAACCCTACGGCATTTATCAGATGTATACCCGTGCGAAGCCGGAGCTGGCCGTTAGTAATATTATAAATGCTAAAGTTTAGATGGATGGATGGATGTTTGTTAGTGTTTGTAGCCTAAACGGCTGCACGGATCTCGATGAAATTTGGCATAGATGCAAAGGATGGTCTGGAAGAACACATGCTACTTTTGATCCCGAAAATGGCTACGGTGCCCGAGGGATACGTAATTTTTTGTTATTTACTCAATATTTTCTCAACGGGACAACACATCCTAAACTAAACTTTACTTCAATTATGCAGGGATGGAGTCGAGGGCGACAGCTAGTGAGTATGTAAAAAAATGTAAAACGATACTCGTTAGTAAACTGATAAACAATTCATTAAAGTATTTTTCCTACTTATTTAGTTCGTTCTAAGTGTGACCAACCATAACAAATCTATTCAGCTGATACGACCGTACAAAGGTACATTACACGACTACATTTAAAAGCCATTAACAATAGCAGGTTTTAACGGAATTCACAATTAGCATATCACGTAATAGTAACTGAGTAGTAAGTTCAAAGCCGTTATAAACTGTAGATTATATACATTTAGGTACTATTTAATCTTAATCTTAATCGGAATTATTTTACAAATGCAAAAGTTTAGATGGATGTTTGTTCGAGTTTGTAGCCTAAGCCGCTGAACGGATCTCGACGAAATTTGGTGGTAGCGTATATTTTGGAAGAAAACTTAGGCTACTTTTGATCTCCCAAATAGCTATGGTTCCTGAGGGATACGACATTTTTAATTATTTACATATGTCTAGTAAGGTTTAGACATAATAAAAACTACAGAACTTTGCCTGTACGTGTTTTAATTATAAAATGAATTAACGTAAAAGTAGTTTAACAAATCGTAATGGCGTGCGCACACAAAGTCAAGTAGGCGGGTAGGTCC
>JAAOEG020243015.1:0-10063 GCA_011763625.2 Papilio bianor | reverse complement strand
TGCCCTAATGGAAAGGGACGCGGAGCCTACCCACTAAACCCCCTCTGGTTCCCTCAAGTTCCCCTATTACCGGAGCGTTAGCCCTAACTTAAGGTAGGTTTCGATCATTTCAGCGAGGACGTGTATGAATTGGAAACGATTGAATTAAAAAAAGTAAGGTGAGAAGTTGCCCTCATTGCAGTTTAGAAATGCGTGTTAGTATTTTATGATGGATGCATTTTTTTTATATTACAAGGTGGCAAACGAGCAAGCGGCCGCCTATAATCGCTGAAATAGCGAAGTGACCGCTACCCATAGATATTCGCAACTGCAGATGCGTTGCTTACCTTTAATCGACGAAGGAGGTGACGTACAGAAAAGGGAATATTTCCTCTTTCTATGCGTATCCTCCCCCGTCCAGGCCACTTCCCCTTCCTATCCTTTACTTAGAAGAAAAGGGTGAGAAGGGGAAGAGGACTAGTATTAGGCTTCCGGCACCACACTCATCAGACGAAACGCGGAATTGCTTCCACTTCACGCCTGTCTTCTGTGTGGTCGTGGTATTACAACGGGCGAACCGGCACATTCGTGCGAAGATGTTAAAGCGGGCTCTACCACTGTTACCACTGTTGTTTACAAGTGCGTGTTAGTAATTTATGATGCATCACAAATCTTTCAACAATTAAATTAAATAATTAAATAAAAAAAGACCGAAATGAAGAAATAGAATTCTGCTAGTATTCTAAATACGAATGTTTTTATGAATAGATGGATGTACATATGTTTGATGGTATATAAAAAACGGCTCTACGGATCTCGATGAAATTTGGCACAGATATAGAACATAGTCTGGAAGAACACATAAGCCACTTGCTAAGTTTTATTTTTTGTACTGATAGATTCACGTGCAAAAGGTAGTATGATATAAAACATTATCCAGTTTGAAACTTTAATATTGCAAATACGTAAAGTAAAATAGGTTCCGTTTACGTTTCACTTCAGATATATTTGCATCCGGTGGGAACAATAACATCCTCTTTGTTACAAACTTCTTGAAACTTCCTTTTCATATTGTTCAAATAAGTTTCAACTAAGTAACGACGTCTTATTACTTTGAACAAAGTTTTACAGTCGTAAGAAATATGAACGATGGAACGAAATCTGGATATCTTGTAAAGCGACATGGTATTTAGCGTAATTCAGAACATTTACTATTATGTATTACTAGCTGTCGCAAGCGACTCCGTCCGCGCGTTTTTTTTCTAAAATAAAATATTTTTTCTACAATAAACGTAACCTAAGTTACTCCATATTACATCAGCTACCAGCCCGTAAGTCCCATCAAAATCGGTCTAGCCATTTCAGAGATTAGCCAGAACAAACAGACCCGACAGACAGACTGACAGACATAAATTGTAAAAAAATATATTTTAGTGTATGTACCGTTTATATATTCGTATACATGTAGTAAAATCGGTTATTTCAATATTACAAACAGACACTACGATTTTATTATATGTATATAGATTACTTCGGTGGTGTATTATTATAGAGCGTCGGTGGCTCAGGGGCTAAGCACTTGACTTGCAATCAGGTCCAGGTTCGAATCACGCCATGTACCAATATGACTTTCGATTTTCGAATAGCATACATATGTACAATTACCCGACGTTCTTACGGTGAAGGAATACATCGTGATGCTGCACATATCGGAGAAGAAATTCAAAGATATGTGTGAGGTCAACCCGCATTGGGCCAGCGTGGTTGACTAAGGCCTAGTCAACCCTAACTTAGGGTAGGCTCCGAGCCCCTCGATGGGGACGTTCTGTGTGGTCATGATATTGCATCGGGCGAGCCGTCCCATCTCCGCAACAACCTATTTTACTATGAAACCCTCTACACACCCTTTCTTTTAACTTTACAGTTCAATTGTAACAAAACAGAAGTGTGTAGCTGGCTTTATAACAATTATACCTTTAATAATGTTCACAAGTGGTAAGTTATATTAACTCACATACATTTATCTTTGAGAACCCACATAATTACATCTAATTTGTCCCCTTGTGTGAATGAGGTTCGTAATAACATTATGTTATGATATACGAAAATAACGTACATTTTCTCAAAGCGAATAACTAATTTTGATACAAATACTAAGTTGTACGTAGAAATTACCTGAATAAAACATAAGGACCGGATTAAACTTGTGTGGGAATTATTAGATAAGACAGTTTCTAATCTTTACTTTACTTAAATAAATTTTATTTCACTAAAATAAATAAAATAAATATTGCACAGATTTATTTTATTTCTTATTGCCCATCTTATTTATACCTATTTTATAAATGTGTAAGCTAAGATGTTTAGATGGATTGATGTTTGTTTGAAGGTATCCATTCATATACAAACAGACAAATACGAACTTACTATCATACACTCATTCACACATACAATAACTCATACACGCCGTGATATGCTTATGATTTACAACAGATAAAAAATACTTTTAATATGAAAAAAAAAACTAAAATTAAATCATTGTACTCAGTGTAATCAGGCCCTTATTTTGGAACATTCATAGTACCTGCAGTGACTCTCCAAAAAAATTGACTTTTTCACCTACCTAATTGATAATTTTTTTGAATTGTTTACATGTAAGGTATGCTAAGGAAGAACGGAGCATCCTGCCACAGGTATTTTATACTTAAAAGGATGCTCCAACAACTTTGTTAATATTTGTAAATGTGTTTTATATAAATAAATTATTATTATTATTATATCTCCGGAACAGCTCAACGAATCTCAATGAAATTTGTACAGATATAGAACATAGTTTGGAAAAACATCATCCATCAGCTCACTATAAGTCCCCACCGAGGGGCTCGGAGCCTACCCCTAAGTTAGAGGTGGAAAAACATATAAGCTACTAATTAAGTTTTTTTTAAATTCCTAGCTGATTAAATATGAGGCGACATCTAGTGTTATATGTATACACTATTAAATATCAGTGCTATGCTGGCGTCTATCACATAAGTATATTTTGTTAGAAGGCCCGAGTATCAGTGTGATTAAGGTATGGATTTGATTTACTCTATAAAAGAGTAACAGTTAAAAATCCTTCCTTAAATGTATAAATATTATCAATAAATTGATATTCTCACATAAGAAAGCTCCTAAAAGCAGGAACGCTTCACAAATAAATTCGGCAAACTTTACCCCAGGCTGTGCTTAATATCTCGCGAATCGACATAACGCCGCCTTTGAGAATATCACTATTTGAATTTCATAAAGAACCGCAACTCGCATTTATACTTTTATTCAGTTAAGTGATTCTAGAAATATATTGTTCATTTCTTAAGATGAAACTTTTTACTTGAACATTAAATATAAATAAAACTTGAAAAAAATAGATTTCTTTACAATTCAACTGTTTTTTATTATTGAATTTTTAAGAGAAGGGGTCAAACGAGCGACGAGAACACTGAGGTGATCAACGACGCCTATGGACATCTGCAACACCAGAGGAACCACAGATGCGTTGCCGGCCATTGGGAAAGAGATAGGCTCGCTTCTTGAAGAACCCTAAGTCGTACTGGTTTGGACATTTTGTAGTAAACATATTTTTCGAAACTGTGTTATATTTCATGAATCACAAGGCACATATGACATATGATGAGAGATGACGATCACGTAAATAAGAAGGTAATGACATTAAATTTGGATGGATACAAAGGTAGAGGAATACCAAGAAAATTTGCATGGATTGTGATGAGAGGATATGCGTAAAAAAGGTGTGAATTTAGATATGACCGCTGATAGAGATGTGTGGAAAAGTAGTATATGCCGACCCTCCGTAGGGATAAGGGCAGGTTGATGATGATAAGGCTAGAAGTGAAATAACTTTACGTCTATAAAGAACTACTCAAAGTAGAAAACAATGCTCTAATTTGTTAAAACCTTTATTTTTGAAAGAAATGTATTTTATATAAAAGTAATGTCCGTAGTAGCTTAAATAAGTGTAGCATTACCTACGAAAGTAGGTCTTCTACGAGCGTAGCTTATGCTACAGGCGTAGCTGGCACTTGTGCTACGCTCGTAGCTTTTTCGTATATCGTATTATTCATGCTGGCATTAAAAATAGAGAACTTTTTTCACTCTATTTCGATTATTTAGCGAAGGGATTGACTCTTTTAATACAGGGATATCTAGTTCAGAAGATAAAGGCCTCATAAATTATATATAGTGTGTATTAGAAAATATAAAGCATTATTTATTTATTCATTTTGTTTACTTAAAACAAGTCTTACTGTTTGAGAATAAATATTTGAACTATTTTATTATGTTATAAAATAACATCTCGTCTTTAATTCGTAGAGGCTTATCTTACGATTCCACTACAGTGAGTCTGTAATAAAATCTATACGTATAATAAAATTGGAGTGTCTGTTTGTAATATTGAAATAACAGTTTTTTACTACATGTATATAAATATATATACGGTACATACATCAAAACGACATTTTTTACAATTTTTGTCTGTCTGTCTGTTTGTTCCGGCTAATATCTGAAATGAATGGACCGATTTTGACGGGACTTTTTTTGGCAGCTAGCTGATGTAATAAGGAGTAACTTAGGCTACGTTTATTTTAGAATAAGGACGCGAGGACGGAGTCGCGGGCGACAGCTAGTTACAAATAAAAAGGCAACCTAAAAAACTATACGATATTATATCTTTATAAGTCAGAAGTTATAACGGAAGTAAAGATTTATTATATTGTTATCGGAATATTTCAGATAACTTAGTACAACTTAGCTACTTAATTATGATCATATTTACTTATCTTCTTCTCTGAATAAGAGCGTTCGATCGTGTGTAATCCAGGGTTCGAATCCTACCATATACCAATGTGTTTTTCGATTTTAGAACAAAATTATTTCGTTTGTATGTTATTCGATATTCATACGACTATACCATTATAAACGATAATGTTAAGATGGATGGATGTTTGTTTAAATATAACTCCAGAAAAGCTCAACGGATGTCGAAAAAGTAAGGCACAGGTACAGAACATAGTCTGCAAGAACACAAAGGTTACTTACGAAGCTTTTTTTACGCGGACAAAGTCGCGGTAAAAGCTAGTAAATTATAATTGAAAGAAAATAAATTGATATGCATTGGTGAATATTTCGTAAAATAAAATAACATCGTTTCAAACTTTAAAATGTATGACCAATATGTATACACAGATTTTACTTGAAATAACAAAACTGTGTCATGAATCAGGCGGTATCTCGGGAGGTTACCGTTTATTTTGCAAACGCTTCGGCTGTGTAGTTTATCGTTTGTCATTTGTTAAAAATATTTAAGAAGTGTATCTGTAGTAATATTATAAAGTGGAAAGATTTATTTCTTACTTTAAATATAATAGACTCTGAAAGTAATGAACTGGTTTGAAAAAAATATTCACTGCTGGAAGCTAAACTATTCCCGAGTGATATAGGATATGTATTTTGATTTTTTATTCTACACGGATGAAGTCACGGGCTCTAGCTAATCTATATTGAGTATTATATATCTACACCAACAAGAAAAAAAAACGTTAAAAACACTATTAAATCAATTCACAAAAATACTACCCACTCACGGCTGAGCAAAAATAGCGGGTCGGTTCAGAAAGTTTGAATATTTCGGAAGATTAAGACGCTAGCTAACTGAAGTGTTGCATTTTTTGTAACTAAGTACTAAATACTGAGTACTAAAATCTAAATAAAACTAAAATATAATGAAAAATACTGTATTATCAAAGTTTACGTAAGATATCCTTTTTTGTTTAAGTTTATGTTTTTTAATGAAATATAAATAAAATAATTAATATATTTTATTTTATTTTAAAGAGATCTAATTGTCTATCATGCACAATTTAAATCAGTTAGCTAGCATCTATACCTCCCGAGATATTCAAACTTTCTTAACTTTCTTTCATAACCGACCCTTTATTTTTGCTCACGGCTGTAGTTAAAATATCAAGTTTTATTTAAGTTACTTTTACTAAAGGCAAACATAACTTCACATTAAAACAGTATGAAATGATTTAACGTTAGTATACTGTGCAGTACAACGTTTGTTAACTGTGAAATTTCGTGCAATATAAAGCCATATAGGCGGTTACGGATTCGCGGTAAGTTGCCGTAATCCATGCAGGTTTATTGCGATATTGCATTGTTTTAGTGAATTAGGTATTTTTATATACGGGCGTATTATAAAAACGTATGTAGACGAAATTATAAATTTGTAATGCAGCAGCTTTTTTAGGTTTAAAAACCCTTCAATTTAATACAAGGACATAACTCTGGTTTGTCTGTGTAATGTGTTTTATTCGTTGGCATTGTAGCTCAGGGGTTAAGCTCTTGACTTCTAATCTACAGGTCCTAGGTTCGAATCCCGCTGTGTTTTTCGAGATTTTCATATGTACATTTATCCGACGTTCAGAAGGAAAACATCGTGATGCAACCTGCACATATTAAAGAACAAATAAAAAAAATTGTGAATTCAACCAACCCGTATAGGGCCAGCGTGGCAGCGTACAATCGAGCACACGCCCATCTTAATTCGCCAACAAAGCGAAAGCGAAGCGCATTTCATATACATTAGTTTTACGTTGCCTATGACCTGAACGGAACGTCCCTTAGTCCCCTTCTACTTTAAAATAGAAGGGGATAATCGATCATCATGAACACCGAGGTGATCATCGACGCCCATAGACATCAAGCAATACCAGAGGTACTGCAGATGCGTTGCCGGCCTATGAGTAGGTGATACGCTCGCTTCTTGAAGGAGCCTGTAGTGTTTGACTTCCGTCTTGTTGTCTCATGCGCCTGCTTCGCACGAGAACGCTAGCTGTGTGACCAAGTGCGGGTATATAGGTGTAATTATTATCGTTTCAAGCAAGCAATGTGATTCAAGTCAAAATATACTGAAAGGGAGAGATGTGGATCAACTAGTCAGTTGACCATCTTGGTGGCCACGTGCATCTGCTTCTCGTGGCGGCTGAGTCAGTCGTATTCCGAGACTCGAGTGGAGCGGTTGTGTAACAATAAGTGTCCTTATTGTGGTATCGAGACAACCTATATTATTGTAAATCACACGTGCCAAGGTGGGATGCAACAGACCCTAACTCGTAGCGGTTCGGAAATATAAAAAAGGTAATTAATTCCATACGAAATTGCATATTGAATAGACAGTAGTCTATATTAGTCGTTGGACATCTGTTCCAAAATAAGATCAAACACGTCGAATAAATGTTCGCTTCGAAAACAATAAAACTTGTTGTAAATCGTCTCTTCTATTTTCACTTTGTTGCAAACTTTTTAACCGTATTTACTTTAAGAAAACTTTTAGATTGGTCGGAGAGCTTTTGTATTTAAAAGCTACAACTTCGTACAGCTTAAAATCATTTTCATACTCTGTTATTTGTTTAACGATATCTGTTTCAAAATACAACCGTGAGCAAAAATAAAGGGTCTGTTAAGAAAGTTTGAATATCTCGGAAGATAAAAACTAACTGAAATAAATTATGCATGACAGACAATTAAAAATCCTTAATAAAATAAAATATTCTAGTACTTAGTGTAGTGTCTTACTAAGTACTGAAATCTAAATAATAATAAAATTTAATGAAAAAAACTGTATTATCCAAGTTTACGTAAGATATCCTTTTTCGTTTCAGTTTATGTTTTATAATGAAATAAAAACATTAAATTTTATTTAAAGGTTATTTAATTGTCTATCATGCACAATATATATCAGTTAGCTAGCGTCTTTATCTTCCGAGATATTCAAACTTTCTTAACCAATAACCGATAACACTTTATTTTTGCTCACGGCTGTATAACACGTCATTTGATGTTAATTCGTTCGATATTATAATTTGCCTAGGTAACTAACAAATAGACAGTATATACTATTAATCAGTGACATATTTAACGTATGAATTATTCAACTGTACATAAGTGAGATAACATGAAAGCTAGAGAGGCGTGATGTGGAACTCGTTCCGCATTTCATCTGATGAGTGTGTGATCTACTTTTCGTTTTTCTCCTTCGCGTGCTTTTCTTATACAGAGGGGATGGGAAGAGGAAGTGGATTTGACGTATAAGGGGTTGCACAGGAAGATGAAATATCTTTATGCGTTTCTTCGTCTGAAATTTTAAGGTAAGGAATGCAACTTGCGGATTACTATGGACAACGGTTGCTTCGTTACATTTAGGTGGTCAGCTGCTTGTTTGCCATATTATAGTATAAAAACAATATTATATAAATACCTTCGCTTTTTCTAGCTCCATACAAATCTATACATATCATAAAATACATACTTACATACTTTTAATACAAAAAAATAAACCAATATATATATCATAAAATTAGAGTGTCTGTTTGTAATATTGAAATAACCGCTTTTTACTGAACTGATGAATATGAATATATATACAGTACATACACCAAAATAACATTTTTTACAATTTTATCTCTCTGTCTGTCTGTTCCGGCTAATATCTGAAATGGCTGGATCGATTTGGACGGGACTTTTATTGGCAGGTAGCTGATGTAGTAAGGAGTAACTTAGGCTGTGTTTATTTTAGAAAAAATCTTATATTTTAGAAAAAGAACGCGTGGATGGAGTCGCGGGTGACAGCTAGTAAAGGAAATAAGATGTTACTACCAACTGAAGATTTTCAAGGCCGAGAGAACTGCGTTGATGACACTTACCTGAAACAAAAACGCAACGCTTACACAAAGATAATTAAGAAGAAATTTATTACATACTAGCTTTTGCCTGCGCAGAATAAAAATACAATAGTAAGTAGCATACTTGTTTTTTTATGTATCTAGAGCAAGCGGTCACCTGAATACACTTAAATAGCAAAGTGAACGCTGCCAATAGAAATGTAGTCTGTCTGTCATTGCAGATGCGTTGCCTATCCTTAATTGACGGAGAAGGCGGCGCGAAAAAACGAATATTTCTTTTCATATGCGTCCCTCCATCCTTTTCCTAAAAGGACCTTTCCTTATAAAGAAAGAATGGAAACGGATAGAGGACTAAAATATAAAATTCCAAAAAACCAAAAACACTTCTAGTTTATTTTTTAATATCTGTGTCAAATTTCATCGAAATCCATTAAACCCTTCTTGAAATATGCTTTCTACCAAAAGTCCATCTAAGCATTCGAATTTATAATATTACTAGCGGCTCGCTCCGGCTTCGCACGGGTATAAAATATACTCGTATACTTAGTACATTATTTTGATAAATCTCGTAGGGTTCAGCCTGCGTTTGTTGCAATGTATGTAAGCGGCAAAAATGTAATTATTTACGACATCACATTAGAAACCACAAAAATAATAGTATTTCTCCACTATTTAATGGATGTTATTATACATATAAACCTTCCTCTTCAATCACTCTATCTATTAAAAAAAACTGAGTCAAAATCCGTTGCGTAGTTTTAAAGATTTAAGCATACATAGGGATATAGGGACAGAGGAAGCGACTTTGTTTTATACTATGTAGTGATTAAGAAGTAATCCTCGTGTCTTCTGAATAAATTTTGATAAAACTCTAAGTATAATTAATAAGCGTAAATAATCTTAATAATATTATAAATGCGAAAGTTTAAATTAATGGATGGATGAATGTTTGTTAGAGTTGCTAAATGGCTGATCGGATCTCGATGAAATTTGGCACAGATGTAGGGGATAGTCGTGAAGAACACATAGGCTACTTTGATCCCGGAAATAGTTACGGTTCAGGAAGAATACGTAGTTTCGTTTTTTATAAATTTACTCTATAATCCCTCAATTGTGCAACATATGTTACTGAAATTTAGTACAGCTGTAGAACATCAAAAATAATCTACAGGATACTAATTTTATTTTAGTTCCGCGCAGACGGAGTCGCAGGCGACAGCTAGTCTATACATATAATAAAATTGGAGTGACTGTTTGTAACATTGAAATTAACGTTTTTTACTACATGTATATAAATGTATATACTGTACATATACCAAAATAGCATATTTCTGTCT
>JAAOEG020239970.1:0-10090 GCA_011763625.2 Papilio bianor | reverse complement strand
TTAGTAGTTTTGGACTGAAGGCAAGACAGACAGACAGACAGACAGAGTTACTTTCGCATTTATAATATTAGAAAGAATAAGGATTGCACCCAAAAAGTTTTCAAGTGCTATCTCTAATAATAACAATTCTTCCATGCTACATTCGAACCCAACTATAAACCCCTTAGAATCTTTTTTCACCATCAAAAGTAGCCTATGTTCTTTTTCAAGATTATGCTATCTACGTAACAAATTTCATTGAAATCGGTTCAGTAGTTTTGAACTGAAAGAGCTGACAGGCAGACAGACAGAGTTACATTCACATTTATAATATTAGTCAGTATTAGTAAAAATTAGTTAGGATATTTAAATCGCACGAAGGTCTGCCTTGACGTGTTTGTCCGTCCGGATTAGCAAACTCAGGTAAATCCAAACTCGTACCCCGCGCGTCCATACAACGGTTTTTGTGGATTAACTTCAGGTTCACTCTTTGCAATAACTCCTTGAATCATCTAATACGATAATACTAAAACGGGGGGGGGGGGTTAAAATTTTAACGAACCTTGAATGACGTATACATTTATATCGATATAGTGACAAAAAAATATATCAGCTGTATCATTGCTGTATCATTATGTAAAAAGAGAACTATCGACATCGCCCCTGTCGTGGAAAAGAGAAAAAATTGTATTGAAAAAATAGTAAAAATTGGCAAACAAAAATAAAACAATATTCCCCAAGCCGACTGGTCATCGTGGGGGATAGACGACCACGACCCTCCATCATTATAAGGAAATAGTAAAATAATTAATTAAGAACTTTAAAAAAAACATAGAAAAAAGGAAGAAAGATAAAAAAAACCGACTTCCTAAAAATAAATCTTAACAAAGTGCACTAAAAAGTAAAAAAATAATGTCATGAATAACCCCTCCAGAGAAAGTAAATTCTCTTCTTTCTAGTATCATGTCAATATTGTGCAATTATTGATATTTTGAAGTCAGTGTCGGCCGAGGTAGGTTAGTGACATTTTATCTGAGATGTGTTGGAACCCAGTACTACGTTTCAGTTCCTACCTAGGCCGAAACTGACTTCAAATATCATTAACTAGCTGACCCGGCAAACGTTGTTTTGCTATGTGTATTACTATCGAAGAGGGTTGAAAATTCAGTATTGTATGTACTTTCTAATGCTGTATCATAATAAAATAAAAATTATCTAAAAATTAAATTAGGGGTACACTACCCTTAACATTTATGGGGATGAAAAATAGATGTCCGATTCTCAGACCTACTGAATATGCATATAAAATTTCATAAAAATCGGTCAAGCCGTTTCGGAGGAGTATCATAACTAACACTGTGACAGGAGAATTTTATATATTAGATGACACGTTTGTAGGTTTAACAAAGCACATCTATTGATTACTCAATCGAGTCAACAGATATCGCCATCTGTTGAAATCGTATGGAGTTAAGAGATAATTGTGAATGTCAAATAATAATAGACAAATATTTTGCAATATGTCTTGAGAAAAAAAAGGGGTACAAAGTATCCTTTATCTGTCTCCTGGTTTTAAGCTACCTGTCCACCAATTTTGAGCCAAATCGGTACAGCCGTTTTCGAGTTATAATGTAACTAACTTAAACTTTCTTTTATATATATAGACTGACAGACCCGGCCACGCGTTGCTGTGGCTAAGGTTTTTTGTTATAATAATAATATTATATATTTAACACATTCAATTACATTGTAGTAAGAAATTTAAGAGGAGCGGTTGGAGAACATCAGTTACGGGGAGAACCATGATTTTAGATGGCAATTGTTAAAAAATATGGTGACCTCTATGACAGATTTTTTACTACCATATCCTCTTAGTAAAATAAAATTATTATTTACGAACGAAGGCGGAAACGTTAAAGCTGGTGTACAAATTCACTGGATTGGGATACGAAGGGGAAGGACTTTGAACACGATTGATTAATATTTTCAAAAAATGCAAAAATCAATACAAAAGAATTAATTTTAGAATTTATTATTTTTATTTAATTCTGAAACAAATGAATATATTACAAAGTTGTAAGTAAATAACATTTGACACTTAAACTTACGAATGAGGTTGGTAAAGCAAATAGTCTTAAATCTTTAACAGTAATATTTATTATTTTGAAATATAAATACTTTTAATTTCAATTGAATTTAGCTCTAACAACATGCATCTTGGTATGTGTTGAATACTCTACCATTAACTGTTGGCAGATATTCAAAAGACGTTGGTCTGGATGTATTCATCAATAACAAAAGTAAATAGAAGCACTCACGTTGCTTTGGATGTACCGTGTAAAGTCGCCCCAATGTCTTAGCTTTGAATATCCCTATGTATTGGAAGGATGTGGTTTTTCTTGTTTTAGTGGCTCCAATTGTTTACTGGATTGGTTCCATATAACGTGGAACATCACCATACATCAATGTCTTTACGAATCGGCTAAAAATATCAGATTTTTGACACAATGTAAAAAATTCAGTTAGTGCCGTTTTATGAGCTTCTAACGCTCTCTAGAGAACATTTTATTCGGTGAAGTATTCACGTTGACCGTTTTCAAGATGCATTGCTAGATGCTGGACAGAAGGATCTCTTTCGTGAATGGGAAAGCTAAGAATATGTCAAATAGCTTCGTTACTGCTAATGTATCTGCTCATTTGGTATCGTGCTATTTCGTAATTTTTTTATATTTTGTACTTCAAATATGGCCAAATCATTGCCTTTGCTTACATATTTACAAATGTACTTAGTTGATATTACAGAACTGCAAAGCTCAACATAGCTTTATACGTTTTTGAAAATAAAGGTGAGTACGGTACCACCCATTGACTATGAAATTCTACTTGATTTGGATAAATCGGCAGTCGCATTGTAAATGTGTGGCCACCATTATCTGCATATTCTATTTCTGCGGCGATACATGGGTAACCGTCAATATCCGTGATAATGTCATTCGTATGCGGCTTCGGGAAAGATTTCTTACATTTTCTATTTTACATGCATGGTGACGTCATGTTTAAAGCACCGCATGGCCCATGGGTCATGTGTTTGGTAAAATCAAATAATTCTTGGGTCTGGAATTTCGACTTAAATTATTTGATCAATTTCTTCCGGATGGATCAAAGAAGCCAAATCAAAGTTGTCCTGGTAATAGTAGAGTTTGTATCTCTTCCCAATTCAGATTATATGTGAATGTAATAAACAAATTCGGTCGGCCGTAATGACGTTCGTAAGTCATCGCATCTTGTATGTGATCCTGCATGTTCCGTGGACAGCCGATGTAGCTTGAAGGTAAAATGAAAGTATTACCAATGTCATTGGGATTTAAATTTCCGTTGATGTTTCCAGTAACAGCATCTCGTAATTGAATATATTCTTCAGATCGTAATTTAGCCTGTTTGTATCGAATGAATCGCAAGCGTTTGCTTTCAACGTTCTCTTTCCTCTGCTTGTTCAACGAAATTATACTGGCACCGAGTCGTCACGCGGACTTCACAATTGCTCATAAAATAAATTTGTAGAAATTTCGGATTATCCTCAGGTACTGGTATTAATAACCCGATTTTATGGTACGCCTGGCCTTGTTTTTAAATGTAGTTTCAAAATTACGTCCTTCGGTTGCAAGATCGCAAATTTTAGTAACTTCAAATGAAGTCATTTGGAAGCAAGAATTAAATTTGCGAACTGATGAGCTCTTTCAGCGCGTTTGCGCCGTGCCTCTCTGCTCCTCGCGTTGTTGAAGTTAGATTTTTTCGGTACCGTTTGACTGAAAATAATAATTTACTCCTTTATATATTACGGATAAAAAACTGAATAAAATGCTATTATATCACTTTGAAATTATAAGTGTAAATAATTTTTAATAGAGGTTAAATAAAAACAATGAAAATTAATATTTCTACAATTATTTAAAAAGTGTGCGGAGCATACCATTCTTTCATTGATATATTGATTAACTTTTATAACTATGTGATAATACTTACGTGACTTTTGATCAGCACAAATACGCAAAAAGGAGGAATATTTTCACTGTATTATCTTCAGTATAATATTATATGAATTTCATATGCACTTTGTTCGACGGGTCCTTCTTAGCGAACCGGACTCTGGAGGAGTAGGTACTATTTAAAAACTTTCAATAGTTAATAAATATATTCTGAATACCAAACTATCACATTTTTATATAATATCTTATTGTTATATATATCCCAAAATGTTATTTCGTTCATATCGAGATGAGAAGAACGACTTAATTTAAAAACGTCAGTTATAAAATTTAAACATTAAAGTATTTAAAAACCTGTCACTGTTCGTGTGCAAAATTTTGCCTGCCAGTATTAGGCGTATGCAAACGCCATTGTTCAGCCAAATCGGTACAGCCTTCAGTTCTTGAGTTATAAGTAGTGTAACTAGCACAACTTTCTTTTATATATATATTATAAATAGATTGTACAATATTGACATTATACTAGAAATAAGAGAGTTTACTCGAGGGTGGTATTCATGACATTGTTTTTTACTTTTTAGTGCGTTTTGTTGAGATTTTTTTTAGGAAGTCGGTTTTGTTTTTTTCTTAACATTTTTACTTATTTTAGGACTTTTAGTGATTATGAAGCTCTACTACCAATTTTCGTCATACACAATGTAACAGTGTTCTAATTTCAATTCAAAACTAATTTAGAAATGCAACAGTACATCCAACCAATATTATTATCAGCTTTCAAACAAAGAAAAAATCTTAAAGCAAATTAAAAACATTAAAAAAGTTATCAAAAAATGCATCATTGCGAGCATTTTATTCTGCCTAACCGCCGCTGTTGCAATTTTCAACGGGCGTAGGCATTAATTTATTTTTACAATACATTTATTTATTATTAACAAAGTAACATAAAACTATAATACATTTATTCATTTTTTATAATTCTCATCTCTTGTTAAGCATTTTGGCAGAGGGGGAGGAACCTATAGCGAGGTTCATTGCATGCATGGTGCATTTCTGTTGCCTTCAAATAGTCACCTTTCTTCTACTCTCTTACGTCTGAGCACTGCCATCATCGATGACGTAAGACAACATGACCACATTCATCGGAGCTGCTAATGAGATCTTGCTCTTTAAAACCTATTCTAGGGACATTCAGTCTGAATTATGTAAACGGTGGCTCGACTTTCAAACAATTCCTCCCTATTCTCCTCACTTTGGGGGATTATAGGAGGCGGCTATTAAATCTATAAAGTATCATCTAAAACGAGTCTTAAGTCTGCCATATTATACCTTCGAAGAAATGTCGACTTGTCTCGTTCAAATAGAGGCCGTCCTACTAATTTTATTATTGGACGCTCGCTCTTAACTGTACCGTGTTCTAAAATTGGTGCAGAAGCTAAAAGAACATTTTTGGACGCAATTTAACTTCATACCGATCACTTCCTCCAACTACGCGTCAAGTGGCGTACATCTTCCGGAAGCTTGCCTCTTGACACCCTTGTCTTAGTACGCGAGAGACACCAGCCGCCTCTACTCTGGTGCTTAAGTCGAGTTGTTGGAATACATCCAAGACGCGACGGCGTCACTCAAGTGTCACTCAAGATATCAAAACCAGAAAGGGAGTTATTCGGAGGGCCTTTAATAACCTATCTCCACTGGCCAAGAACTCATCGACATCGCATGAAGAGTGTACAACAAGGGAGGACTGTCTTCATGGCGAATACAGTCTTCCGATCCACATCTTCAGACTGGTTCGGTCAGTATGTTGAGTGCTACTGCACCACCGGCCAATTTAACAGCAAAATCTACATATAGACCATTACGTATAAACGTTTGTTCAAAATGACTAAGAAACTGATGCCTAACTTTATCCAGTGCATTCCAGTGTTTCCAATGGTACTCCAACGATGGTATCGATCGTTGAACTGTAACGTAAACGAATCTACATAGTTACAAAAATAGTCATTCAATTTTGACAAAGTAAACTTGTTTGATTTAAGTAAGGTTGAAAGGTTATTAACGCCAAAATAGGTATGCATCTGGCTTACGTTAAAGTAACCACACGTACCTACGCGTATCAAATTGTGGGCTCCTGTTTGGCTACTATGTTCTGCCACGTAAAAGATAAAAATATATTTATCAGTTTTGATAACTAAAGGTTTCCTCATGAAAATGAATTGGAAATTTGTAGATGAATATAAGAATCTCATATAAGTTATTAGCGGATTGCTCCGGCTTCGCACGGGTATAAATCTAATAAATCTCGTAGGGTTCAGCCTGCGTTTGTTGAAACGTCCGTAAGCGGAAAAAATGTAATTGTTTTACTAAATGTAATTATGTACTACATCACATTAGAAACCTCAAAAATAACAGTATTTCTCCACTATTTAATGGATGTTATTGTACATATAAACCTTCCTCTTCAATAACTCTATCTGTTAAAAAAACCCGCATCAAATTCGTTTCGTAGTTTTAAAGATTTAAGAAGGCAATAGGGACAGTAAAACGACTTTGTTTTATAATATGTAGTGATTCATCTGAAATTATTACTAATTATTAATAATTTGTATTGGATTTTGTAAAGGTCAAACGTTTTGTTTAATATATATGTATATCATTTTACAAGGACATTCTAATTTTTCTTCTTTCTTTTTAACCGTTGTTTTATTCATGTTTTAATTATTCAGACATTTTTGAATAGAGCCACATTGTAGTAGAATGACTTGAATATATTATACTTTACATATAAAGAAAGATAATTATTCTAAAGTGCAGGTTCAACGCGCGGCAAAATATTAATTACAATAATGGATAATTCTGCAATTTTATTAGAATTACTGATTAGAACTAAAGTAGATAAAGGATTAGAGACTTGGAATGTTGTATAGAGCTTATTGTTAACATGTAGGAGAGCACCAATAATGTTTTTTAATTTCATATCCTTAAGTTAAACTTTGTGGAGAAATAATTTTCATTCTGCAGCATAATTTACTTGTTGTAATAGCAGTCCATAACTACTATTCAATATTAGGAATTAAACATAAATTTTGGGAATTGTAAGTTGATTTTTAAAGTTGTAATACTTTAAACTTATTTTGTACTAGCGTCCCGCCCTGACTTCGCCCAGTTTCCAAAGAACATACATCTGATCTCTTTTCTGTCATATCAGTATTTGTCCCGTTATGTCCCGTATATTTGATATCTTAACATTGATGACAATTTTATTCCAAAAGGTTATCCCTTATAACCGAAGGAGGAGGGCCTTAAAAGTTGTTAAACACATCACCTGATTAATGGACGACGCCTAATTTAAAATGTACAAGGACGTTGGCGGCGGTGCGAGCTATTTTTCGTAACAAAAATTTTAATGGTTTTGCAATTGCAGGATAACCCAAATTCTAATTTAAATATTAGAAATAAATGAAAAGCGTATAAAAGTGCGCCTAAAAGTACGCAGGTATTAATATTAGTGGATTTGTCCCGGTATTACTTATTGTACAATGCATGTCAACGGCGATAGAACTGGTGATGGAAGTGACATGCCTTCGGGTGATGAAATCGTCATCAGCGGAATGTCCGGAAAGTTTCCGAAGTCCGAGAATGTTACAAAGTTCATGGAGAATTTATATAATAAGGTAACAAATATGATGTTATATTTAGACAACTTCAAAATAGTCGTAGGATAGTTTTGAATGTGGAAACTCACATTTTCTGTCCTGAACATTAAATGCTAGAAATAGGAATTGACTTAAAATATCTTTTAATATTTCTTGTTTATTCAAAACTTGCTGATTTTCAATTGGCCTTAGATACATTTGATCTGATCAGGTCATTTTTTAATTATTTTACATAATGCGTAAAAATATAGTACGCTCTAATTTAGTAAAAGGCTAATCAACTCCACGAATTCGCTGTTTGATAGGTGCCATGACACATTAAGAGTTGATTGAAAAAAATTACCAAAATAACACGAATTTTAGATAGATATGGTGATTGAAGTAGAGCAGAGCATACAACATCCCGAGTACCCGAAGCACCAGGGAAAGATTGACGATATTGATAAATTTGATGCAACATTTTTTAAAGTAACTTATAAGCAGGCATTGAGCCAGAATGATCAGTGCAGGCAGCTCATGAGCTATGCATACAGCGCTGTCTATGACTCAGGTAAGGTTCTCCTGAAAGTTGTCCATATTGTGTCGTCCAATATCAACTATACATTTATAACCTTAACCGACCCTTTATTTTTGCTCACGGCTGTAGTAAGGGACATGAAAACACATTGCGTCTGTCGTTTGGTTCTTGGGGTACACCAGGCGAGAGAGATTTGTAGGCCCGTTATGACATTTTGGTCACCCTAGTTTCAATGCTCGTCAATCCTTGTAAATGTATGATACATCTCTAGTTACTTCATAATAAAATGTATATTGGTCTATAACTATACTACTATTATTAATATCAATTACTTAACAACGAAGGCTAAAACTTCTCTCTTGTCCTTTCGGTTTTGTGGAAGGAAGTCTAAACGAAAAGGGACGAGAGGGAATGTTACAGTTTCTGCAAAATTAAATTAAGGCATTAAGTAAAGTAATATTCGATGATTCTCTGTTATTCTTAGATAACGTTTTAACATTTTAAATGTCATTTTAAGGAATAAACCCTATACAAATGAACGACAAAAAGTTGGGCGTATTTATAGCATCGTCAACCACCGGTGATAAACATCTGTTGGCAAATGCTCAAGCCTCGTTGAATAATAATTTCTACATAAGTGGGTAAGCTTCCCATGATATAGTAATAGTTAAGAATTTTTAAGAATGTAAAATAGAAGAGGAAAAGACTAAAAAAGTTTTAAATGAAACAAGTGAATGAGAAAGCAATGGTGTCGTAACGAGAAGTCAAGAAAGTGAAAAAGTCAACAGTGGGCCGGGCTCGAAAATTATTGGGAAAATATTAATATCGACATCGACAAAATTGGAACGAGATCTATGCACGATCGGTATTGGGCGAAATGTCCACGCAAATTTTCGTTCCAGGCCCTCAGATCAATGGAAATTGCTCAAATGACAACGTCAATATGTTCTTCCATGTTATGCTTAATTGTTTTAATCTTCTTATCAGGCGCAGTAGAGCAATGTACTCGAACAGAATATCGTATTGGTTCAATAGCAAGAGCCCTTCTTACTACATCGATTGCGGATGCGTGGGGTCCTTGGCGGTCGTTGACCTCGCCTTCCACAGCATTCTCACCGGAGACTGCGAGGCGGCGCTGGTCGGGGGATGTAGCATGTCTCACGTTTCCACTGTAACTATGAACTTACACAAGTACGTTAACCGTGGAGTTACACTGAGATGTCACTTTTATTAACCATAATTGTAGTTTCTATTTTTTCAAAGACAATGACAGGTCTTTGGAAAACTCGACGAAACCTGTCATAACTAGAATTTTATATGGAATTCGCTAATGCTTATCTAATATTATTCATATTCACCTTGTTGATTTTTTAGTGCTGGCTTACTGTGCGGCGATGGTAAAACTAAATGCTTTGATAAACGAGCCGATGGGTACGTCAGGTCTCAATCCATCGGTTTGCTATTCTTGCAGAAAGCTAAAGACGCAAAGAGGTAACAATTTTAATACAAAATCGTAATTTTTTTAACAGCGGTAAAGTCCGCTTCCAGCATCTGCTGGAGCATGAATATCGAGGACATCCCGGAGAATAACACAGAGTGTCCACGACGTTTCATCTGATGAGTGTGCTTGCCGGATGCCTCGACAATTTTTATTTTGTCGTACACATGAATTTCCGCAGTCTGTTGATAAAAGCGCGGGCTAGCCTGCATATTCTGGGGGGAGGGAGGGGCGTTATGGGGATCTTTATCCATTATTAATTATACCTGTCTTCTATGTGTTTGTGGGATTGCATCGGGTCAGCGGATCATTTGTACAACAGTCAATGCTGATGCGGGCTCTACCATTCAGGAAATGTTAATTTGTTTCAATTTTTTTAAATTTTTTTCATGTTTTTTTCTCTTTTTTTCTTAAATCGGCAACTCATAAATCATCCAGCTTGTCCTTGGACATAGGC
>JAAOEG020235541.1:0-10147 GCA_011763625.2 Papilio bianor | reverse complement strand
CACACTCATCAGACGAAACGCGGAATTACTTCCACTTCACGCCTGTCTTCTGTGTGGTCGTGGTATTACACCGGGCGTACCGGCCAATCCGTGCGAAGATGTTAAAGCGGGCTCTACCACTGTTAAATGTGCATTTGTTTTGTAAATATTTCGTGAAATTTTGTTTGGTCTGTTATTAATTATCTGTTATTTTTTTATTATTAATTAATTATAATTAATCCAATCTTTGATATTATTCCAGCGACAGTCGAATTTCCAAGTAAGTAGCGACAATATTGGACGAAGATGCCGGCAAGGCTACTAGCTATAGCAATAGAAATTGCATGCATACTAAATTACATAGATACATACATGCTACATACTAGTGTGCCGCCTCGACTTCGCTCAATTTGAGTCCGAAATATGCTATTTTCTGATTAGCAAAGATTTATTATAATAAAATATAGCCGATTTCACTTGCGATAATGTATAATAAATTTCAGTGAGATCCGTTAAGCCATTCTAGATATTATGTAATGACAAATATACTTTTAAACATTCGCTTTAAACTTATAAATTTTAAATTATTTTTCAGCACCCACCAATCATAGTGAGTCAAAATTACCAACTAAATATCCTCAGAAGTAATACTAAGACTAATTAAATAAAAAATACTATTATCTGCAAGTCCCTATGACACTCCAAAAATGAAAAAAAAAATCAAAAATAAATGCATCAAAATATAAATTTAAAGATGCCACATTCAAAGCTAAGATAACCAGTTTTCTACTATCCACTTCCAATGCAAATCTTTACTTATATTTTTATCTTATGACAGACTCCAGCGAATTTCCAAGTAAGTTACTATTAATTTTCTCTTAAAATGTGTACATTATTTTGATAATGAAAAAAATATAATATGTTTAAATTTTTAGTTCCTTTCCTACCTACAGGTGCGTAATTTTTTTTAGTTATAAGTACTATTTTAGGTTTGCTATGAACGTCGGGATAATCAAACAGATAAGATTTAAATATATATATACATATGTTAATGTTTCCATTCTTAATTATTTTAAAAAATATTAACAGTGACTAAAGATCATTGCGGACCGGTAAGTTAACAAAATAACTTTAGTATTAATATATTTTACATTGAATAATAGAATACTCATTATTATTTTTATATTGTAGAGCTTTAATATATTAATAAATGTCGTAAGTATTCCATTGATATATAATTATTATTAATATCATATTATATTTTTATTATAAACAGCAAGTTCTGGATTCGAATCCCGTCATGTATCAATGTATGATTCGACTTTTGACCACCATATGTAGATTTGTCCAACGTTTTAACGGTGAAGGAATACAACGTGATGTAAAAATAATATTTAACATAAGATTTTTCTTTACAGAAATGCAAAAGCTAAATTAAATAAGAGCTGGAAGTATTTATGACTAAATGGGTAAGAAGTTTTAAAATTAATTAAAAATTATATAGTATGCTTAAATAATGCATTTGTTAAAAACGTCTTATCGGCCCTATCGGACCTCTCCGGCTTCGCACTGGTGTAAATCTGATAAATCACGTATGGTTCATCCTGCGTTTACGACATCACATTAGAAACGGCAAAAACAACAGTATTTCTCCACTATTTAATGGATGTTTTTATACATATAAATCTTCCTATTCAATCACTCTTTCTATCAAAAAAAAACCGCATCAAAATCCGTTGCGTAGTTTTAAAGATTTAAGCATACATAGGGATATAGGGACAGAGAAAGCGACTTTGTCTTATACTATGTAGTGATGTTGAATTGTATGGTATGTGCGTTTTTTTTTTCAGGATGACAGCATGGCGGCTAATTTATAACTATGAGCATGTACAAATAAAATGATTAAGAAAGAATAATCAGGATTATTTTATTTGCTAACTTTAAAATTTTGTGAGAAAACTCAAAACTTAAAATTGAAGAAAATGTGTAGTGAAATATTTCTTCTTCCTAATGCTGTTTCCCAAATGATCTTTGAACAGTAATCTTTCATAGCTTTCAAATGTTCTGTTTTAGTGCAATTTATGCTCTATTAATAAAATGCGCAGACTTCTGTATTTGATACACTAGGATAGAATTTTGAATACTAAAAAATTGAGTGGCGTTCGTAACGTCTAAAACAACTTGTCGGCCAGGGTGTACGAGATAGACAAATATTAATATTGGTTACAGCGCCCTCTTTTACAAGATTAATACACTATTATATAGTATTGTAACTATTCTACCTGTCCTCCGCTCGGAATTAAAAAGAAAACTTAACTAGTACTCGTAGCCTATGTGATCTTCCAGACTATGCTCTATATTTAGCTTTATCACTAATATCAGAATGCAGAAATATCGAGTAAATATGTAAATAACAATAAACTACGTATTCCTTGGGAACCTACGAATTTGCGTGATGAACCGTATTCCATATGTTACAGAGTTTGTTTTGTATCTGTACCAAATATCAATAAAATATGAACCGGTGTAGAATTATCGAATAAACATGAAAAACAAAATTAATGTATTCCATGGGAACCGTATATCTTTCTACGAGTATATTACCATCAAAGTAGCCTATGTTTTCTTCCAAACTATCCTTTACATCTGCCTAATTTCATCGAGATCCATTCAGCAGTTTAGGCGACAAAGTCTAACAAAAAATCATCCATCTAAACTTTCGCATTTGTAATATTAAAAAGATTATAGTTAAAGATAGCAATCGCTTATTGTCTGTCAAACTTATTATACACCAGATAACACATTAATACGTCCTTAATTTTTATTAATTAAATTATTAACTTACTTTCATGAAGTCAATTTTCAGTGTATTTTATTGAAAAAAAATATTTCTTTTGTATCCATTAAGAAATAATGTTATTTACTATATATATATTTCAATATTTATGTCTATGCAATGACTATAAGAAATGCGAAAAGTAGAGTAGAGTGACGAAATGAAAAGAAAATAATAGAAAAGAGAAGAGAAGTAAGAGAAGAGCAGAAAGATAGAAAAATAATGAGAAATAAAAATAAACAGGAAAAGAATTCTGACGCAAAACAAGCCGGAGAAAGTAAAAAAACTATATACAAAGACATAATAATAAATTTTAAGACAATAAGATATGCACCTTGTACTTCACTATCAGACAATCCTCGGGTTTGAACAACATCGGGTTTGAGCATCGTAGTACCTACGTGTAGCTATAGACTAAGTATAAACATAAATCCTACAATTCTAGTTCTTCTATGTCACAGAAGACAGGCGTCAAGTGGAACTATTATAATTACGCGTTTCGTCTGATGAGTGTGGTGCTGGAGGCCTTACTGTAATTATCTTTCCCTTCCCACACTTTTCTATAGGGGATATACTCTTTTGTATGTCTCCATTTTCGTCAATTAAACGCAGGCAACGCTACCATTGACCGCTACCAACCACTACCCAAAGACATTTGCTATTGCATCTGCAATAGCAAATGTCTTTGGGTAGTGGTCGCTTCGCTATTTTAGCGAATTCAGGTGGCCGCTTGCTAGTATTCCGCCTTAAAATATAAAAAAGGTATTATCTATCCTAACATATAATTTACATTAAGGAAAAATCTGTTTGTTTGAATATAATAGATTCCGAAACTACTGATCCGATTTTAAAGATTCCTTCACTGGGAAGTTACACTATCTCCGGGTGCTATAGACTATATTTTTTTTAATTCTGCGCGAACGAAGTCACGGGCAAATGCTAGGTTGGAACTAAAATAAAAATTGTTAAATCTGTTGTACAGTTCTATGTATTTCCATGGGGATTTTTCAACTACTATGTTAACTTTTAAAAGTCGCTATAAAATATTAAATACCAGCATAACCATCTTAATAAGACTCCCAGAATACACTGACATTGAAAAGCGATTTAAAAAAACTGACAAGGGTATAATGTACGAGCTTTTCCCCGCGGCTTCGTCCGTGTAGAATGAAAAAAAATTTAAAATAATATAGCCTATAGCACCCGTGGATAGTATAACTTACCAACAGACAATGTTTTTTTAGTATAAACATACTGGAAGCGATGTCTCTCAAAACGGTTTTAATTGACACGAATTTGTAATAAAACAAAATTGATTTGTTAAGTCACGTCTTGTAAGAAAGTTACTGGAATAATAAATAAACAATGTTTGGATGAATGTTTGTTAAATGGTACCGTTAAACGGCTAAATAATGACGATATATGTAACATGGATTTAATGCATTCTGGAACAGCACATATGCTACTTTACATCCAGTAGAAATGCATGGTTCACGTAAAATAATTATTTGCCGATATAAGTCGATTTCTCTGTCTCTATATGCCTATGTATGCTTAAATCTTTAAAACTACGCAACGGATTTTGATGCGGTTTTTTAAATAGATAGAGTGTTTGAAGAGGAAGGTTTATGTGTAAAATACCATCCATTAAATAGTAGAGAAATATTGTTATTTTTGAGTTTTCTAATGTGATGTCGTAAATAATTACATTTTTTCCGCTTGCATTGCAACAAACGCAAGCTGAACGAACCCTACGAGATTTATTAGATTTATACCCGTGCGAAGCCGGAGCGGGCCGCTAGTTTGTATAATTGCAAATTTAAATAAACTTTTTAATTTTACACGGTCGTAGTCGCGGGCACCAGCTACTCTTACTGTAATATTAAAAATGCAAATGATGATTAGAAGGAAGTATGGATGGATAGATCTTTGTTTGAAGGTATGTTCAGAACGGCTCAAGGGATTGCGATAAAATTTGGCACAGATATAGAACAATGTCGGTAGAAAACATATACTGCTTACTAAGTTTTTCTTTAATTACGAGCGAACGGAGTCGCGGGCTAAAGCTAGTATGCTATAAAATGTAATAATAGGACATCGAGTGTTATATAAGTAGATTCTGATTGCACTGAAGTTTTGTTACAAAATTTACTATCCAATATGTATACATCAAGTGTATTTACTTTGTCCAATATATTATTTCTTACGATACTTATGTTGCTATTTTCGTCTTTTGTACGATGTGGTAAGCTTCTAAATACTTTGTTAAAATATTACCAATTATAGCTCTTGCGGCCCTGGGGTTACGTATCCAGCATCGACGGAACTGGTCTCGGCATAAGGCGCCTGCGAAACGAATTCCAGCGACAAACCAGAACATCAAATAAACGTTGAAGATACCTTCAACCCCGGGGAGTATGTTGCAGCGTCGGGGTTATGTGGCCAGTGCGCATTTAACATAACTATATATAATTAATTAACTTTACTTGTTTCAGCACCACTCATAGGAGGTAAGATTATAAACTGATTTTAGTTCCCTTTCCATTGCTTACGGTTGAAAAGGGGCAGATGATTTAGCGGAGGATGGGATGCTTAGATTTGTGAATCTTTATCTTTTTGTGCATCTCCTGTTCTGTAGATTAAAGGATTTCAGCGCATCTGCATATGCGGATGTCTATGGGCAACGATCGCTTCGCTATAATGGCGTATTCCGGAGACCGCTCGCTTGCTTGTCCCCTTATCGACTATAAAAAAACAAGAATTTTCTTAACATTTCAAATTATACTCAAAGTAATTGCGGTTGCAATTTAAGCCTACATTATTAGTCAGCTCCTTTGCACGAATGGTTTGGCTCACCCGGAGCAATACCAAGACCACACAGAAGACAGGCGTCAAGTGGAAGCTACTCCGCATTACGTCTGATGAGAGTGTGTGTCGAACGACTAATTTTCATCCTCTTCCATCCTTTGTGGTTGGAAAGAGGTTGTGAATTTTGCGAGTGATGGCATGCATAAGTTGGGGAAATATCCTTTTTCTGTGTGCATCTTCCTTTGTTGATTAAAGGTAGACAACGCATCTACCAATGCGGATGTCTGTGGGCAGCGGGCGCTTGGTTATTTTATACTACAAAAAAAAAGGTTACTATTTAACCTTTTTTTAACACACTTAAGTTTTTTGACATTATTGGTCACAGTATAAAAATCTACCAATTCCGGTTCGTTTTTGTACATATCATATTATATATGACATGATCAGATCTATCATGAAACAGATAATTCAGATAAAAAAAATAGCTGACATATAAAAGGGTATATTAGTAAATTAAAATCATAATTTAGCTTAAAGATAATTTTACATTTTTCAGATACATCAGGTAAGAATAATTTATTTTATTATTAAACCGGAAAATATGTTTTTCCTTTATCACACTGATACTAGTCTATCAAATATTAAACAGCATTTAAAATATAACATTTCTTGCAACAAACCAAGTACTAATAATTTGTTTATTTGATTATGAAATAATTTACATTTTTTAATAATAAATTTCCGTCCAACAGTAACAGACGACAAGTGTGGCTTCGTAAGTTAAAAACATACATTTTTAAATAAATTAAAATGTTGATATTAAAATGTTGATACATAGTATTAATCATTATTATTTTTTAGAACCTTAACTGGCTTTCGATGCAGGTAAGATTAGAACTATAACAAATTTTATTGATATAATCTAGTACAAGGCTCACTAAAAATATTTTACTTTCACAGGGATGTGAAGGAAAATAACAAAAAGGTAACATTAAAATGAAATTGTATACCACCATGTAAATATTTATTGTTGATTGTAAAAGGCAACGAATTAATATAAAAGTTATTATTTGTTTCATTTCAACATAATTGACAATTTCATAAATAACTAGATGTCGCCCGCTACTCCGTCCGAGAGCAATTAACCGAAAAATTGTAGCCTATGTATTCTTCCACACAATGTTATATATGTATGGCAAATTTTGTTGACATCGCTTAAGTTGTTCCGGAGATACCTTGAAACAAGTAACCAACCATCCATTTAAAGATAATAATGTATACATGATACATGGTCTGAATTGTAATTGTAAACCATTTTCAAGTCCACCTGAACAAATTCAATTAAAATCGGTCCAGCCGCTTAGAAGGAGTTCAGAGGCAAACACGCGTACAGAAGAAATATACTCGTATACAAAGACTAGCTGTCACCCGCAACTCCGTCCGCGCGTTCTTTTTCTAAAATAAAAATAATCGTAAAACAAACGTAGCCTAAGTTACTCCTTATTACATCAGCTACCTGCCAATAAAAGTCCCATCAAAATCGGTCCAGTCATTTCAGAGGTTAGCCGGAGCAGACAGTTAAAAATTGCAAAAAATTGATTTTGGTGTATGTACCGTATATACATTCATATTCATGTGTATGTAAAAAACGGTTATTTCAATATTACAAACAAAGACTCCAATTTTATTATAGGTATAGATAAGATGACTTAGTTAAAAATATATGATATATAACATACTATTAATATGTTTGTTGCAGGAAATTTTCGATCGAAACCAAACAATTTTGCCGCAGATGTTAAATAAATAAACGTTTTCATCACAACAAATTATTTTATTCTAATTTACATATCCTTAACCAACTTCGGTATTATTTATATAGTGTTTTTGACCGACTTATTTAATACCGGACTGCACGTGTATGCCGAACGTTACCTCCCAAAACCAGGCACTGGTATCAACAGCTTAAAGCAGTACGTGTGTTACCGTTTAAAGAGAGCAACTGAAATCAAGCATTTTTAAATCAAATTAACTAAATCGCTTTGCTTTTTAAAATAAAAAATATGAAGGAGAACAGTTCATCTTGACCATCTATGATAATAAATTATTAATTTTACGATAGTAAGGTAATTCAGCTGACAAATAAATCTACTTTTGCTGTTATGGATTAACCATAATTTCAAAAATCTTGCGTTATTAACATGCTAAATTTATAAAATACGATTTTAAATTTGGTTTTTCCCAAGGATGTGTTAAAAGATAAATAATAAATTTAAGTCTAGGTAACACTTTAAACCCTAAATCCTATTTATTGTTAAGATAAAACAATCAAATTTATTGCTACAGATAATAATAATAGCTATTATGGTCTGTAGCAATAAATTAAGCTAGATTAAAAAAGTCACGGTTTATGTATAAATAAATAAACATTGACACCTCTATATCTCTCCCCTCACATGGTGGTGCAATAGCCATAGTGAATATAGGACTAACTGTTAATGCTAATATTTAATGGTCTGCGCAAAGTTTTATGTTAAATAAAAACACATATTATTGAAAGTTTTTATCCTGATAATTCCATGCGATATGCCAATTTACGTAGCTTTTATTGACTACTCGAAAGCATTCGATTCCATATCCCACAATGCTATGTGGACGGCACTAGAAGAGCAATGCTTATGCACAAATTACATATATATTATCAAAGCAATTTATGAAAATAGCAGAGGAAGAATAAATATAGATTCACCTGGACCTACGTTTAAGATGGAAAGGGGTGTACGAAAAGGGGACCCCATGTCGCCAAAAAAAATCTTAGTCGTATTAGAACATGTTTTTAGATTTCTCGACTGGGAAGATGTTGAGATTTGCAGACGACGTCATCTTACTTTCCGAGCTCCCGAAGGAATTACAGTACATGACAGAGAGACGCTAAATGAACAGAGTAAGAAAGTTGTACACGAAGTGTACATAAGCAAAACAAAACTTATGACAAACAGGATAGAAAGCGAAATTATAATAAACACATCACCACCAGAATGGGTGAAAGAATATGTGTATTTAGGCCACCGAATCTCTATGAAAGACTGCACAGATAAGGAAATAGACCGAAGAATAAAGAGAACGTGGAGCAAGTATTGAGTTAGAAGGAAATCTTTAAAAGTAAACTTCCTAATAAAATGAAAACAAAAGTGATAGACATATGCTTGCTACCATGTCTCACATACGCCTGTCAAACCTGGCCTCTAACAAAATTATCATTAAATAAACTACGAGTTTGCCAACGCGCCATAGAAAGAAGCTTTTTAGATTTATATCCTAAGGACAGAATAAGTAACAAACAATTAAGAAGACAAACGAAAGCTACAGATGGAGTTCGGCATGCATTTAAAATGAAATGGAAATGGGCGGGTCATGTACAGAGTTTGAAGAACGACCGATGGACAAAAACTGTGACAAACTGGTATCCCATTCATAAGAAACGGCGAAGAGGTAGGCCAAGAAAGAGGTGGGACGATGATATAAAAAGCGTAGTAGGAAAAACTTGGAGTAGACTAGCTAGGGACAGAACAGAATGGCAGAAAATGGAGGAGGCTTACACCGCACTAGGCGGTCCTTACAACTAATTAAAAGAAAAAAAAACATATATGCAAACAAAAAAAATTAAATATTTATTTTTAAAATACAAATCAAAAACGTTTCAATTTTCTTTTAATAAAATACATGTTTATTTTGTTAAAATGTTCAATATTAAATTACTTTTTTTTTGTTTTTCACATTTTGTAATATTTTTTAGTTTTATTTTATTTTATAATTCCATACTATTCAGATCATTTATAGAAAGCGGTTTAATGACAGTAGTCCTCCTATCGTTATGTGACTACGAGCCGTCCGCAGCACCATGCAGCAAAATACTAATAGATAAAAAACCCACATAAAAATTATATTCACGAATGTAATTCAGAAATTGTTAATAAAATATTCAGTCACGATTATTAATCGTAATACAAGTATATGCAAAATATGTTGATACTAACTTAAAAACATTTTCAACGTATTACTTACAGAAGTGGAAATAGACAAATCAAAATGTATACTTCACAGCTAAGTGCCATAACTAAAATGCTATTATTAGCTTTACTTTTGTTATATTTTTCGTCAACGGTTTTGAGTGGTACGTTTACTGTTTGTTGTCCCTTATTTGCCTGTTTATTTTGAAAAAACTCATTATGATTTAATCATTTCAGCTCCTATCTTTGGCGGTAAGTGGAACTAATAGGGCTTATCAAATCTTGGAGCTTACAGATACGGATTATTTTTAGCATTACCTGCAAACTACGATTCCTATATCCATCCATCCATCCATCAGCTCACTATACGTCCCCACCGAGGGGCTCGGAGCCTACCCGTAAGTTAGAGGTTACTAGGCCTTAGTCAACCACGCTGACCCAATGCGGGTTGGTTGACTTCACACACATCTTTGAATTTCTTCTCCGATATGTGCAGGTTGCATCACGATGTTTT